>MU716946.1:0-13444 GCA_026770625.1 Nicotiana glauca | reverse complement strand
AAAAAAAAAAAAAACTTACATGTACAAATTAAGTAGTAAAACACAATTTGAAAGAGGCATGGGCACCGAGGTTCATCCAAATACTCGAGAACTGAAGTAATAACAAATTAACAACATGCCACTTCTAACCATATTTTGAAAGAAAAGATTATCTTGGAAGTTAATAAAAATGCTTTAATGGCTATAAAGATTTACCAAAATTACTGTCTTTACTTCAAGAACAAACCTGAAGATCATACGCCCACAATCTCCATTTTTGTGAAGTCACTATTTTTGTTATATAATCTCAATGATACAAGCGCGGCTCAAATCAGTTGTCCAAGAACATAATCCTTATCGATATCAAGACCAAAAAAAGAATGAGTTCCAACTGCTCCTATTAAGTAAAAATATACTAAACTTTTAAATTTTATCAGTAGGAGAAGATACTTTGTCAAATTTAGAGAAAGTAGGAATTAATTTTGATTCAAGTTTGTCTTTGTATCAATCCCTACTGATGTTCCAAAATAAAGGGGGGGAATCTAATAATCACCAAAATCCTCCTAAGAAAAGTTAGAAACTAATGTTCAACTATAACTACTTATATTTACCTTCTCAAAGTTGGAGGCATAATAGATCTAGCAAGAAGAGCAACAAATATCTATTAAACTATTAAATAGGTTTTAATTAGAAAGAATTGCAGCCCATGTCATTTGGCCTAATAGCCCAATCGAAAATGGCCCATATTTGAAGCTCTTACCCTATATAGCTCATGTTGTACATAACTTGAAAGAAACTTTTCAGCCTTTAGCCCACTATTATAGACATACTTTTAGGGTTTTTATTATTTTCTTCTTTCTTCATTCCCTTCTCTCTCTCTCTCATCACCTTTCATTTCTTTCTCTCTAACCCACATACCCTGCTATTCCCCCTCCTTTACCCCCCACGCAGTTCTGTCATTAATGGCTCGAAGAAAGACTCCGTCATCCATGTTGGCAAGCAGAAGAACGAAGAAGATTTTTGAAAGAAACATGAAAATACACACAGATCTGAAAATATATAGCTCTCAAACTTGATTTGCACCAACAAACAACAACTAATTTTGGAGGATTTTGGAGTTTGAAGTTCTGGTAATTTTGGAAGATTATGAAGTTTGAAGTTCTGGAAAATCACAACTATGTAGCAGGTTGTATCGACACTGTATAATAGTGTATAATTGTGTATATGGATATACATATACCTCTTATACACTATTATACATGTTTATACAAGTTATATAGTATTGTATAATTGTGTATAAATGTGTATATTTGTGTATAATGTTGTATAAATATATACTTTTTCAGTTTATAAGGATGTATATACATTGTTAGCGTGTAAGAGGTCTCTACAGAAGTTTGACACTTCCTTCTCTTCTTCTTTTTCGTGTATGTGCTATATGAAACAGATTTGTACGCATTGGAGGAATTCTACAATTCATTTATCAATTTTTTATTTTTCTTTTATCCTGTTGGATTGCTTCAGCAATTGCACATAAAAGGTGTTTGAATTTCTTACCTTCAGATAATATGTATTATTCAGGATAGGATTTTTGAGTTGCGTTATGGCTTATTTGCATTTTTTTATCAAATAAGCATCTATAAGAAGAATGGGGAAGCACCGGGTACCAAAGTTAATTTGGATTGAGTATTCCACCTTCACACTTTTCCCTTTTTGCTCGCATGTGTAGTTTAAATAGGAAAAGAATCACACTTTTAGGTGATTTATAATTATATCCTTAAATTATAGAAATATTTGAGGTTATAAAAGTCGAACAATATTTCAAAGATATTTTAGTCGTTCAACATTTAGTCCAAATTATTCGTGCTTTTATAATAATATAAATATAGATATAAATATAGATATAGATATATATATGATATAACCTTGTTAGGTGTAGGATTAGGATTGTTTTCTCTACACAAGCTAGCGTTCACTTTCACACACATATATAAAAAATGGGATAAGATATTAATTTTCTCTTATAAAATGATAGAAGTGTCTGTATATAGAACATACGGAAAATGGCCAAAAATATCCTTCAACTATTTGAAATAATTCAAAAATATCCTCCGTTTATTTTTTATGCCAAAAATATTCCTGCCGTCTATGTTTTGGACCATAAATGTCCCTAAACCGTTAGTCTTGCCATTGAAGCTGACATGACAGTCCAACTAGGTTAGATTTGCTTACATGGCCATCCACCTAAGCAATCTAGCATGGCAAAACTATTTTTTCGGGAAAAATTACTTTTCGGAAATTTTTATTAAAATACAAAATCAACATTTATTCCAAAAAAAGTAAGAAATATTTGAAAAAATTATTTGTTTCGAAATTTATTTTATTAAAATACAAAATCAACACTTATTCCAAAAATAGTAAAAGAATTCCAGAAAATTATTCTTGATTGGGCTTTATGATTTGATTAAAAAAACTCCATTGTTCTCTTTTGTGAATTAATGATTAATTTGATCTAAATTTTTAGATACTTATCAGTTATAGCTTCACAAAAGGCACATCTCTACTGTAAGTGTCAATTAGTTCGTCTGGAGTTCTTATAATTTTTGGAGCTTTCAAATTTTCAAAAATTTTAAAATTTAACTTCAAGTGAAATTTAAAATTTTCATGGTCGAACACTTATTCCGAAAAAAGTAAAAGAATTCCGGAACAATATATTAAAGCATGCTCCAAAATCATTTATTTTGTATATTATATATAATATTTTAATAAATAAATGATTTTTCCGAATTTTTTTATTATTTTCGGAATAAGTGTTGATTTTGTATTTTAATAAAAAATTCCGAAATAAATAATTTTCCAAATATTTTTTACTTTTTTGGGAATAAATGTTGATTTTGTATTTTAATAAAACATTTCGAAAAAATATTTTTTTCGAAAAAATAATTTTGTCATACTGGATTGCTTAGTTGGATGGCCATGTAAGCAAATCTAACCAAGTTAGACTATCATGTTAGCTTCAATGGCAAGACTAACGATTTAGGGGCATTTGTGATCAACAACAAACGGAGAATATTTTTGAGCTATTTCGAATAGTTCAGTAATATTTTTGGCCCTTTTCCGTAGAAGATAACTATATTGACAGGTTGTAATAATATATTAGTATGTCCATTAAACATCATAGTATCACTTATCCTTATATATGGAGAAGTAAATTATGTTAAGATCAATGTTTGACCTCTTGTTATTCTATTACTATTAGAAGAAATAGCTAAAACATCAAAGAAACGAAAATGGAAAGACTGTTGAAAACATGAACATCTCATGTAGTATGATAGTATCTATCATTAGGGGTGTTCAAACCGAACCGAAAAATCGTATCAAATCAAAAAACCAAACTAACCCGATTAAAAAATACAACTAGGTTTGGTTTGACTTGATTTTGTATTGAGTAAAAAAACCCGAACCAAACCGACATATAAATATAAAAAAATTATTTATATTTTTAAGACTTTATAGTGATTTTTCTTTAGAAAATGTAGAAATATTTGGGATTCTCTCATGTATTAACCTTGAAAGCGTAAATTAACGAAAAATTATTGTTAGACGACTAAGAAAATAACTATTATGTGTTACTAAATAATTTTTCCCATTAAAATATTTTAATAGATCATATGTTTGTCACTTTTTTCCATATTTATTAAACATATATTCACTTATCAAAGTTTTATCTATAATTTTAATAACGTAAGATTGAAATAATATGCATGTAACAAAAAACCCCGAAAAACCCGACAAAATCGAACCAATCCAAACCAATATAATTGATTTGGTTTGGTTTTGATAAAAACCGAACCAACCCGGTCCATGTACACCACTATCTATCATAACAGAGCCAGAATTTTGACTTTGTAAGTTCTTAATTTTAAAAAGACGTCTTTAACTACTAATAATTGGGTTTTAATCTAATAAGCATACATACGTAATGAAACAAATATACTATTTGATTCGAGTCCGTTTGGACATAAGAATTTTTTTACTTTCTTTTCAAAATCAGTGTTTGGCCATAAAATTTTCAATTTTCACTTGAAGAAGAATTTTAAAATTTTTCGAAAATTTGAAAAACTCCAAAAAACATTTTTCAAAATTTTTCACTCAGATCGCTCATAAAAATTAAAAAACAACCCTAAATTATATTCATATACAAACACAACTATAATTTTCAAATATTATTTTTACTTGAAAAAAAAAATTACTTTTTTTTTAATATTACAATTCTTATGTCCAAACGTACACTAAAAAAAATTTAACCGAATTCGTGTAGTTTCATCTCTGCCCTAACTAGCTAATGGCAGTCATTTTAAAAGCGTCCAAAATCATAACGTCACTCTTTTATTCTCTAACTAGATGAATAATGGCCGTGACAGCACGGGCCCAATTGTATGTTACACATAATAAAAACTCAGCCTTTTCAACCCTTTCAATCGTACAATTATACTCTGATAATCCAGAAAGTGGAATACTACATAAACTTAGATTTTTGGACACAATTGAGTGGAGTTTCGATACATGACTTGACAAATATTGCAATATTTTCGTTACTTTTTTTTCTCCCTGTAATCAAATAATGCGGCTAATAGTTAATGTCTTCTGCTTCCTCTAAGCTTGTACTTAAAAGATGCATAAGATTGGATAATCTTCTCTTCGGCCACAATAGCTCCTCTTTTAACTTCACAAAAGCTGGGGGAGACAGCGATAACAGATCTTGCCACCACATTCACATAGAAAACAATAAAATATGTTATTTAAAGCACCATAAAAGGAATCAATTTTGAGGTAAAGGTTGCCCCTCAAACCTAGAAGATAAGGAGAACCATGAAGCACAATGAAAATATTTTATATTTTTTCCAGTCACAGAAAAATTTTTCATTAGTCCCAAAATGTGTAATAAATGTGTTTACACATAAAGAAGTCATCACCAATTCCATTAGAATTCACGCTTTGTCAAATTTCACTTCTCTTTTCTAATAGGTGAAAGTTGATTCTCCCTGCTCAAGGAGATTTAGGTCATATATTACATGACTTTTAACCAGATCACTCTAAAAGGCAAAACTAACATGATTTCACCAAATTGAGTCATTTGAGCTCTAAAAGGGATTTCTTCGCTTCTAACTTATAATAGGTATTGGATAAAACATATTCCTCTTTTTTCCTCAAGATAGCTTCCGACCTTAACTATATATCTTTATTGATTTGTCATGCTCAACAATAAGATATAATATGTGAAGATCTATCTTTTACTACATACAGATTCCTTTTAGCTAATGTTCAATAAAAAAAAGAAGAAAAAATAATGATAAGAGCAAATAAAAAGAAAGATTGTTGAATCAAGAAAATATAATAGAGTTGAATATGGCTTCATGTTATTACTTAGTATTTAATAACATAAATTTCATTATTTGGTGAGAAAAAAAGTGAATATGATGTTGAAAGTAATGGAGAAATTATATCAAGCAAGGATCAAAATACCAGTTTCAATTTAGCTCATTATTTATAAACTAATATCAAAACTGTAAAGTAAATGACTAATTTAGTGAAACACTCTCTCTCCATCTTCTAGCTCATTGAGTAGAAAAATATATTGGCACAAATAATATATTTGGGTTCCATATATTCGGGTTCCATATATTCCCTTAATTAGAAGTCAAATAGTTATGATCGAGTTGTTGATATAAAAAAAAGCTCTACTTGCAAATGGCTCCATGTGTGCTATATAAATTTTAGCTATCATGTAACATTATCAGCAAATAATAAACTTTGAAGCATCTTATTAAAATAGCTCTCAGACAAATGTTATAATGGTTGATCAGTATGCGATTCTTCTTTCAATATGCATGGTGAAAGAATGCAAGTAAAATGAGAGAAACAGAGAGGGTTCTACGATTTGAGAGGGATAACATATTCAGTGGTTGTGCATTAGCGACAGAGTCTCATTTGCAGCAATCGAAACAGATTACATATGGAAAATCTACATACTGAAAATAAAAGGCAATTTGGTGATCATACCTCGATGCATTTCTCCCAAGGACATGTAGCGAGACAATTGTTGCCTAGCCTTTACCTTTACGGCCTAACCACAAAAGTATGTCCAAGCCTAGATGACATTCCATCTATTCCACCACCTATAGCAAAAAGACGTGTAGCGAGACAGATGTTGCTTGGCCTTTATCTTTGGGGCCGAACCATAATAAATCGGTCCAAACCTGAATAACATCTCGCAAATGCTATTATAAATCCCAATCATATTATGGAAAAAGCAAGATATGCGTAATAATATTAAAGATTCCAGGTTACATGAGAACCAAACAAGCTAACAAAGAGACTATATGTGTAAGTGACATATCACACACTCTGTTTACAATATTGAGGAGAAGTAACTTGAAAGGGAAAACTAAGCAAAGGACAATGAAAGGAAAAACTATTTTCATTTGACATATAAAATATAAAGAGCAAAAGTGGAATATATTAGAAAAGACTATGGTGCAAAGCATACATGAATAAATTATGAATGTATTAAAAAAACACAATATAATGTCAAACCCTATTGTACTCTAGTCAATCCTCGCTGCATCCAACCTACTGTTTCTCCACCTTTTCATGAATACATCTCTAACTAATAGCTTCATCTTTAACCTTGTTAACATAGACCTCTACTTGCTCCAGCAAATATGATAAATCAATTGTCCCAATAGATGATAGCATCACCACTTAAGAGATACAACAAAACATTCAAGCATAATAAAAACTAAATAGATTTCTACTTTGAAGTCAATTTCTTTAAACTTATAAATAGTCCATAAGTTACTGCAGCAATAATAGAAAAAGTAGTAAGGTATAATGATATTGTCTGACTTAAGACATAAATTATTACTACGTTATATAGTTTTAACAGAAAAAATTCAATAATCAGATGAGAATTCCGCAGTTTTCCTCCAAATCCCAGCACAATATTGAAACAAACAGAAAGATAAAAAGAATATATATTCGTTTCAAATAGAGCTACAGAAAGACGAAGTGAAAAAACAAAAGCAGAAGAATTTGTACGAAACTAAACCCTCGGGTTGGCCTGGTGTCAATTGACCCTTTCAAGGTCTCAAGTTCGAAACCTGAATTAACCGTGGTGCACTTGCGGGAAACTACTTGCCGAGGGCCTGTGCACTCCGGGATTAGTCGGGGCTCGAAGATACTCCAACACCCGGCGCGAAATCAAAAAATTTGTATGAAACTAAAAAAATCAGAAACAAACCGCGAGATTTACCTTAGAATTGTAGAAATAAATGGAGTAGAGACGGAACTTTGTATATATCGTAGAACATTTGGCTACTTTCGAATTGGTATTTTGATGAAATTGGGGTAATTTTATTGGGTTTTCTTCTGAAAGAGTTGAGTGTGGTTTGAAAGTTATGACCGGGGTTGGTTCTCTGTGGACCATCAATGATCTTAGGCGAGGAAGACGATCGGAAGGCGAGGGATCTCATCGGTCCTATGGAAAAAAGGAACTACGTTAGAACACAGAATGAGGAGAAAAGCGGTGGATATTTTGGTTGTGCTCTAAAATGACAAATATAGCCCTGATTTAAAATTAAACTACTATAAGCAGACAACGTCGAAAAAACTAGCTTTTCTATGTAATAGAAATAGAAAATTGGGTACTAGCTAGAATTTTGTGTCTATCCCCATCTCAGTAAATCCAAACTAATTGAGGAAATACTATTTTCATGAGTGAGTTTGCAAATTTTAAGATCGATGTATTTAGCTCCAAGATCAATTACAGAGCTAATTTCGGCATTTACCGTCTTTTTAATTTACTTATGAAAATATTTTATAAACCAACACCTACTAATAGTACAAAATAATAAATTTAAGATTTTAACGTTGAAACTTTTACTTTTAAAAATTTTGGTTGATCTTTCCGAAAAAAAAAAATAGAGTTGCTAAGATCACTTCTAGGCATATTATTAAAGCAAACGAATAATCAAATTGTATTATCACTTTTAGCCCGTACCAGAAACTATTTACATCTCATATCCGAAAAATTAAAATTTGTAAAATTTTGTATATTAGTATACAAAATGTGTGTGTATATATAATATATAAATTTTATATATTTCAGTGTCATTTTCTCATTGAAAACTGACACATAAGGGGATATTTTTAAGGTCAAAATTTTAGAAAACATTATATAAAAATAAGGAATTAAAGTGATAATTTGTGTTATCCAATAAAAGGAGAGGAAACGTTTTGCTCTAGAGCAAAAGATTTGCTTCCTGAATCAGAGTTGGTTATCACCATTAGTTTTTTAAACATATTCTATCAGTGAGACTAAAGGTGTTTTACTTTAGCATACTTAAGGAACTAAATATACTTAATATTATATTTAAGGGGCCAAAATAGACATACCTCAAAGATAAGGTAAAATATTGGTTAAAAATTCCTCGTAATGGAATCCCTATTATTCTGATGCTGATAAGGTTCATATTTAAAGGAGATGTTAAAGATACTTGTCTTTGTTTAATACTACTGACTGTGATTAGTCCAGAGTGGTTATTCCAGAATCCAACGTGTATAAGCATTAGAGCCCGTTTGGATTGGCTTTAAAAAAAAATGGCTTTTAAGTACAAGTGCTTAAAAACAGCTTTTAAGTGTTGGAGCTTATTTTATAAATAAGCAGTTACATGTTTGGATAAAGGTACTGAAGCTTAAAAAAACTGTTGAAGTGTTTGGCAAACAAGTGATGGTAAGCACTTTTTCTTATTAAAAAGATAAAAATATAAAAAGTTTGGTATTATAAAAATGAAGGTGAAGAGGAAAGAAGAGGGTAATTTTGATATTATAAAAACTTATAAGGTCAAAAGAGTAATTTTATTAGACAAACTAAGAGGGTGTTTGGATGGGCTTAAAAGCTGGTCAAACTAGCTTTTAAGCACTTTTTTATTTTTTGGAGTGTTTGGCAACAAAAAAAGTTGCTTAAAAAAGCTAAAAAGTGCTTAAAAAAAGCCAAAAGCAACAAGTTGGCTGACCCCAACTTTTTAATTTTGGCTTAAAAGCCATTTTAGTTTGACCAATAAAATTACTCTCTTGCCCTTATAAGTTTTTATAATACCAAAATTACCCTCTTCTTTCCTTTTCATCTTCATTTTTATAATACCAAAGTTTTTATATTTTCATCTTTTTAATCTATATACTATATTAAAAGTACGAAGGCCCTTAGCAAAATGTCGTTCGCCTTTTTTACCCTTTAAATAAAGATTTCATATTAGACAAAACTGTAATAAAACATGTTCCTAATATTTAGTATTTTGAATCAACTAAAATTTAGGTTGTACAATACTTTCTTATAAAAAATCGTATCATATTTAAGACAAAATCAATTAAAATTTTATTTTATGTAGATTCGTTCCTTATTTGATCAATCTAACGTAACTATAATTTATTTCATGGTATACTTTTGCCCAAACCTAATATTTAGGAGCTTTTCACGTTTCCTTATTCATTTTTCTTTAAAAAATGAACCTTAATACTATTTATACTAAGGGAATTGAAATATTACTTAGTTAAAATTTGAATATATTTTGAATGAAACATAATTAAATCTATGTTAAGACAATATTGAAATATTTATGTTAAAACAAAATCAAACAAATAAAATGTTGTATTTATCTTGAATTGTTTGAAAAGGTAGTAATAAATTGTGCATAATGTCCCTTAATTTGCTCCAGCTGCAAGGTCAACTTTAAACATAAATGTCAAATTAAAGATTTAATCGACCTGAACTACATTAACCTAGGTATAGGAATGACTTTCTTTTTTTGTAATGATTTTCTTAAAAAGAAATTGCTATCATTAATTAAGAAAAAGAGGATAATATTAGAGAGATCAAATTGGTCAAATTGTAATACTTTTTGCATTAGTGATAAATAGTTTAAAATAATTATTATAAATTAGTAAAACAAGCTGGGAGGAAGCGTAATTGCAAATCATAAGAAAAGTTAGTGTTATGAAGCCAATTATGAAAAAAAAGTCCACTTTATTTTTTTCTATATATGTTATCAATATTTGTGATCCTCACATTGACGATATTATTCGTCTTCGTAGAACTATGTAGACTTACCATATTCAAGCTTACTTTCAAAGTTTTTTCATCAGAGAATACTGTTACAAGTAGATCAGTACAAATCAATATTTACCACGTTCTATAAACTTCTAAAACAAATGTAAAACTCATACATCAAAATAATTATTAAGGCAACCGATTACTTTTGCGAGCATGATTTATTTATTGGTTGAGCTAACTAATCGATAGAATCAAAATTCATTATTTTCACGAACTCACGTTTTTCTTTAATTTTTATAAAAACATATTGTTTAATAATATTTTTCATATAATTTTTTTAACTCTTATATTTATTGATATGGATTCACGCGCAACGCGTGTACTATAGACTAGTAAGAAAAAGTGCTTACCACCACTTGTTTGCCAAACACTTCAACAGCTTTTTTTAAGTTTCAGCATTTTTATCCAATCATGTAACTGCTTATTTATAAAATAAGCTCCAGCACTTAAAAGCTGCTTTTAAGTACTTGTGCTTAAAAATCGCTTTTTTTAAGCCAATCCAAACGGGCTCTAAAATGGCTTTTAAGCCAAAATAAAAAAAGTTGGGGTTAGCCAACTTGTTGCTTGACTTTTTTTAAGCACTTTTTAGCTTTTTTTAAGCAGCTTTTTTTGTTGCCAAACACGCCAAAAAAATAAAAAAGTGCTCCAGCTTTTAAGCCTATCCAAACACCCTCTTAATTAGATAACTTAAGGCATATAGCTTTATTCATGCATAAATTTCACAAATGGTCATATAGCTATAATATTTTTTCACTAAAGTCATATAACTTTATTTTCTCACACAAAAATCATAAAACTTTTACTACTTTACTCAAAAAGTCATAGTTAACCGGCAAAGACAATTCTCCGGTAATTTTTTCATATTTTACCATTTTTTATTTTTTAAATTCAATCTAATAAATTATGACTCAATTAAAATAGGAAATTTTACCTCCTATAGCAAAGGCATACACTCTATTCAGAGGCGGATCCGAAATTTGATTCTTATGAGTTCCTACCATAATTTCAAATTTATATGCAATAATAACTGGGTTCACAGTTAGATATTTAATTATAAAAGGTGTAGAGAGACTATTTCCGAAAGACCCTCGGCTCAACATAATAAAAGGACAAAAGGAGAGAATATTAGTTTCGCCACAAAGTATATTAGGACTTCTGATATAATTCAAATAATTAAGGAAAAATTTAATAATCAAAATTTTAGTTGATTTTCTATCTTAAATATTAGAAAAATAGTTAAATTATAACCTTTTCTAGTATGTAATCCTTTTATAAAGGGTAAAAAAAGGTGAACGCTATTTAGTGTGCTTTGCGCGTGTACCTCGTCCGAATAAGTAAAATTTTTTTATAAATATTATATTTATTAAATTAAAAATTGTATGAGACTCATAAATAGAAGTACGTAAAAGTAAAAAGTATAAATTTCTAAAATTTATCATTGTTAACTTTATCTATTTAACTCAATGAAGGAAGATGTTAAGTGACTTCAAAAGCCCAAATATTATGAAACTGATTAAATTTATAATTTTTTCTAATATAAAATTTATATTTAAAAGATAAAATGTGACGACCCAAAGGGTCATCACTTGTTTTCTTATTCATTCCGAGCTTTCGAGATCTTGAAAACCTCATTTATAATTGTCTCGATTGCGTGCGCAGTCCGTACGCGTAGCTAGAAGCTCAAATATGAAATTCTGTGAAAATTTGTTAAGTTTTGATATTAAAATGAATAAATTTGACTTCGGTCAATATTTTTGGTAAACGGACCCGGACTCGTAATTTGAAGGACTCGGAAAGTCCTTAGAAAAATATGGCACTTTGGCGTATTCCCGGAGTCGAATTCCGAGGTCACAGGCCCGAGAAATGAATTTTTCTGTGAAATTGTTTTCTGGAAATGTTTAAGAAAAATAAAAATAAAATTTAATCAAAAAGTAATTGTATCGGGCTCGTATTCTGGTTCCGATACCCGGTACAGGTCTTATATGTTGTTTAAGCGCTTCCTGTAAAGTTGGGTTGAAAACGAACGTCGTTTGACGTGTTTCGGCCTTAAAATGGGAAATTTGGAAGTTTATGAAATTTGAAAGATTTCTTGGATTTTAAGGCTCAATTCAGTGTTTTGATGTTATTTTGGCGATTTGATCGCACGGTGTCACGACCCAAATCCCAAACCCCGTCGTGATAGCGCCTCTCGTGAAGACAAGGCCAGCCAACAAAACAAACGCTTCCTTTTAACAGTTATTTAACATTTATAAAGCTAAAACATGATTAGAATAGTCAAAAGCGCGGAAAACAACGATAACAACAGGGAACCATCCCGTCACAGCCCGACATCGGGGTGTCACTAGCCATGAGCTACTACAGAGTTCACTAAAGTACTACAAGTCCGGAAATAGGAACAAAGTCTAAAAGTAACATGAACAACATAAAATAAGGGAGAAGATCTGGTGTCGCGGACGCTAGCGGTCACCTAGCTCAGCTATGATAACAAATCTTCAATCAGCTCAAAACCCGCTACAGAGTGGTAAAAAACCTGCATCAGCACACGAGGTGCAGGGAGTAAAGTGAGTACTCCAACTCAATGAGTAATAAAAGTAAATAATAGCTGAAAGCAAGAAATCACGTAAGGCACTCCATCATGCTATATAGAACAGTACAAGCCTTTTTAGAAAACAGTAAAACCGTGAAATCCTTCAGAAAACATCTGGGCTCAGTTAAAACCTCTTTTGAAAATGATCTTTCCAACAGTTGCCAAAAATACTTTCAAAATAATTTGTGACACTATGCACAGAAATCCGCCCCTCGGGCAATATCCTCGTTCCTGGTCAGCCACTCGGGCCCCAACACTCAATGATCAGATAGCACCAGCAAAAGCAGATAAATATCTCTAGGAATATCACTGACAACAAATAATGAATAAATGCATGAATGCAATGCAATGCATATGATGGTACATTCCAGTACCCACTGCGGCGCGCAACCCGAGCCACCCATATTTATTTAACGTCGACGGCGCTCACTGGGGGTGTGTACAGACTCCGGAGGGGCTCCTACAGCCCAAGCGCAATAACAAGCCATCTCGTGGCATCAAATCTAGGCTCTCAGCCTCGTATCAATATCAGTATAATCATCCAGGCACTCGGCCTCAATATTAATATAACACCGCTGCGGCGCGCAGACCGAGCCACCCATAATCAGTATAACACCGATGTAGCGTGCAGCCCGAGCCACCCATAATCAATATAATATTGCTGCGGCGCGCAGCCCGAGCCACCCATAATGTTTCAAGTCACATCA
>MU716935.1:31339-42435 GCA_026770625.1 Nicotiana glauca | reverse complement strand
ATTACCATGGATTTCGTTACTGGACTTCCGCTGACTCGAAAGAAGTTTGATGCTATTTGGGTCATTGTTGATAGGCTGACCAAGTCAGCGCATTTCATTCCAGTGGCAGTCTCTTATTCATCCGAGAGGTTAGCTGAGATTTATATCAGGGAGATTGCCCGCCTTCATGGTGTGCCGGTATCCATCATTTCGGACCGGGGTACGCAGTTTACCTCGCGCTTCTGGAGAGCAGTTTAGCAAGAGTTGGGAACCCAGGTCCAGTTGAGCACATCATTCCATCCTCAGACGGACGGTCAGTCCGAGCGGACTATAAAGATTTTGGAGGATATGCTCCGAGCTTGTGTCATTGATTTTGGAGGCTCGTGGGACCAGTTTTTGCCTTTAGCAGAGTTCGCCTACAACAACAGCTACCAGTCCAGCATATAGATGGCTCCGTATGAGGCATTGCATGGTAGATGATGTCACTCTCCAGTCGGGTGGTTTGGCCGGGAGAGGATCGGTTATTGGGTACAGACTTAGTCCAGGAGGCCTTAGATAAGGTCAAGATCATTCAGGAGAGGCTTCGTTCAGCTCAGTCTAGGCAAAAGAGTTATGCAGACCGTAAGGTCCGAGATGCAGCTTTTATGGTTGGTGAACGGGTATTGTTCTAGGTGTCGCCTATGAAGGGCGTGATGAGGTTCGGAAAGAAGGGCGAGCTTAGCCCTAGGTACATTGCTCCGTTTGAGATTCTTGATCGAGTAGGAGAGGTGGCTTAGAGACTTGCATTGCCACCTAGCTTATCAGCCGTGCATCCAGTTTTTTATGTGCCTAAGCTTCGGAGGTATCACGGCGATCCTACCCATGTGTTAGTCTTCAGCACTGTCCAGTTGGACAAGGATTTATCTTATTAGGAGGATTCGGTAGCTATTCTAGGCCGGCAGGTTCGTCAGTTGAGATCTAGGAGTTTTCCCTCTATTCGTGTTCAGTGGAGAGGTCATCCCCCTGAGGCCTCGACATGGGAGTCCGAGTCTGATATGCGGAGCCGTTATCCACATCTGTTCCCCGTCTCAGGTACTTCTTTCTTTTGTCCGTTCGAGGACGAACTGTTATTTTAGAGGTGGGGGATGTGACGACCCAAAGGGTCATCACCTATTTCCCCATCCACTCCGTGCTTCCGAGGTCTTGAAAACCTCATTTTTACTTGCCTCGATTTACGTGCGCAGTTCGGGCACGTAGTCGGAAAACTTTTATGTTGAAATATGTGAATTCTAAAAAAACTTTGAAGAATTTTGATATAAATATGATTTAAGTTGACTTTGGTCAACATTTTTGGTAAACGGACCCAGACTCGAGATTGGACGGTCCCGGAAGGTTTGTAAAAAAATATGGGACTCAGGCATGTGCCCGGAGTCGAATTCCGAGGTCTAGATCCCGAGGAAAGAATTTTTCTGTTAAATTATTTTTCTGAATAAAAGACTATGGTATCGGGCTCGTATTTTGGTTCCGACGCCCGGTACAAGTCTTAAATATGTGTTAAGCGCTTTCTGTAAAGTTTGGTCGAAATCGGACGTCATTTGACGTGTTTCGGACCTAGATATCTAAAGTTGGAAGTTTATGAAGTTTGAAATGAAATGATGATTTTGAGGCTTGATTGATGTTATTTTGGCAATTTGATCGCACGAGTAAGTCCGTAGGATATTTCTGAGGTTGTGTGCATGTTTGGTTTGGAGCCCCGAGTTCTCGGGTGAGTTTTGGATAGGCATCGGATTGCATTTCTCAGTTTTGTAAAATCTAGTATAAGGCTTCTGTAATTTTCGCAAATGCGAAGCCGGAGTTCGCAAATACGAATGCCAGCTATCGTAAATGCGAAGGCTGGTTGGCAAATGCGAAACCAGCCCAGGTAGGCCAAGGTTCGCAAATGCGAGCATTTCTTCACAATTATGAAGTCTGGGAAATATGGGCACTATCGCAAATGCGGAGCCCGTGATCGCAAAAGCGACAGTAGGCCATCGCAAATGCGATGCCTCTTTCGCAAATGCGAAACCTGCCCTCCAAACCCAAGTTCGCAAATGCGAACTAAAATGTCGTAATTTCCAGCCCTGTTTGGTTCACAATTCCCATTTCCACAGCCCAGCAAATTTTATACTTAGTCGAAATTTCATCACTTTTCACCATTCTTTCAAAACCCAAACACCATAGGTGATTTTTCAAGAGCAAACTTCCTTCCAAACCACTTGTAAGTTGATTTTTACTCGATTCTTTCAATCTTTAACATCATTAAACATGTTTCCACTTGAAATCAAGGATTTTCATGGGTGAAATTGGGGTTTTTGGGTAGAACCTAGGTTTTCCATAAATTGGGGAGTTGGACCTCGATTTGAGGTCCGATTTCAAAACAAATTACATATTTGAATTCGTGGGGGAATGGGTAATCGGGTTATGGTCCGAACCTCAAGTTTTGACCACGTGGGCCCGGGGGCATTTTTGGAATTTTTGGGAAAAAACTTGGGAAAATTATTTTTATGCATTCAAATTGATTCATATAGTGTTTATTAAAGTAATTGAACAATTTGTGATTAGATTCGAGCGAATTGGAGGTGGAACCGCGAGTTAAAGCGATAGTTGAGGATTAAGTGGATTTCAAGGCTTTGAGGTAAGTGTTTGGTTTAACCCTAGTTTGAGGGAATAGGAGTTGAGTCTTGTTGATAGTTGTTATGTGATCGAGTATGATGTATAGGCATGGTGACGAGTATCTGTACATCGGTGTCTATCATGACCGTGAGTCCTTATAGTGTGATTATCATGACTTGGTTGTGAACTTTGTGATTATTGGAGGATTTCTATATGTTGTGAATAACATGTGAACGGTGATATGATTACTTGATTCTTTGGAGCGTTGGCTCAAAATAGTAGAGTGGGTTATAAGATAAGAAAAGTAAGAAAGAGAAAGCGTTGTTGATTATTCTCTTCCCGGGACGTGTGGTTGAACTTGTTGGATTCTTTCCCTTGCCGGGATTTTGTCAAATATTTGCTTATTTTTATGTCCCTTAATTGTGACTGGTTTTGGGAAGTCAGGCTGTTAAATGATATTGAGGATCGGGTTGCACGCCGCAACAATGATATATGAGGGCCGGGTTGTGCGCCGCAACAATGATACATGAACAATGATATGGGTTGGGTTTCACGCCACAATAGTAATATTTGTGGAGCGGGTTGCACACCGCAACAGTGGTATTTGTGGAGCGGGTTGCACGCCGCAACAATTATTGATACCATGTGTTTGTATTGAGTGTTGATTCCTTGTTCTTGTAAATCTAAGTTGTTTTAGTTTGTTACTTGGTATTACTGTTAATATTGTATCTCCCCATAGCATGTTTCCCCCTCTCATGTTGTCAATTGCGTTGTATTCGATTTCTGCTGTATATTTATAACTGCACAGGTTTATGTGGTGTCCAGTCTTGCCTCGTCCCTACTTCTCCGGGGTTAGGCTAGACACTTACCAGCACATGGGGTCGGTTGTGCTGATGCTACACTTCTGTGCATTTTTGCACAAGTCCAGGTTTTGAGGAGCAACAACAGCATTAGTGCAGGAGCAGGCTTTCATTTTCACGAGACTGAGGTAGCCTTGCAGGCGTCCGCAGGCCCGACGTCTCTTCTCTATGTTCTCTTTTAGACTGTTGCCTCATTGTTTTCGAGACGAACAACTTATATATTCATTTCAGACCATTGTATTTAGTATATTCTTAGTAGTTCGTAAGTACTGTGACACCAAATCTTGGGTAGAGGCTATTAATGACTGTTCCGCGTTATGATTCGTAATTATAAATCAGACTTCCGCTATTATTCTTGTTAAATTTCATGTTCTATATTGATGCTGTAAACTTTTAAAGTAGTTGTCTAGTAATGGAAGGGTAAATAAATTGGCTTGCCTAGCTACCACGAGTAGGCGCCATTACGATCCCGATGGTGGGAAATCCGGGTCGTGACATTTGCTCAATGTGGTATTAGTTTTGCTTGAAGAAACGATGATGAAGCATCCAAAAACAAGCGCAACATAGGCTAAACCTGTCCGAAACTCACCCAGGCCCTCGGGGCTCCAAAACAAACGTACACATAAGTCTAAAAATATCATACGCACTTGCTCGTGCGATCAAATCATCAAAATAATATCAACAACTAAGAATTTAACCTCAAAACTCATGATTTTCTCAAGGATACTCAAACTTTCTAATTTTTCAATCGGACGTCCAAATCACGTCAAATCAATTCCGATTTTCACCAAATTTTAGAAATAGGACATAAATATCATAACAAACTTGTACCAGGCTCCGGAACCAAAATACGGGCCAGATACCAACAATTTCAAAGATTAATTCATTTCTTTATTTCTTTTAAAAACCAACACAATAATTTTCTTCAAAAATTATTTTCTATGGCTAGGGACCTCGAATTCAATTCCTGGCATACGCCTAAGTTCCATATTTTATCGCGGACCTCCCGGGGTCTTCGGAACACAGATCCGGGTCTGTTCACCAAAAATGTTGACCAAAGTCAACTAAAACCAAATTTTCAACTCTAAAAATTTCTATTTCTCATATTTTCACATAAAAGCTTTCCGGTTTTACGCCCGGACTGCGCACGCATATCGATACACATAATACGAAGCTGCTCCTGACCTCAAACTGCCGAACCGGTTGCAATTTCTCAAAACGACAAGGGTCAGTACACCAAAATATCATTTAAAATAACAAAACAGAGTAAATATGGTTGAGTTATGAAAACCATACTGTCACGACCCAAAAACCGACCCGGTCGTGATGGCGCCTATCGTGGAACTAGGCCAGCCACTTATTTCCAATTACTCTATTTCCCAATTAAAAGTTTACGAAAACATCATGCTTTAACAGAAATCCAATGATACAAAAATAGAAGTTCCAAAACCAATGGAAAGAAAATACAAGCCCGACCTCGGGTGTCACTAGTCATGAGAAAACTAATGCAACTGTCTGAAATACAAATCTAGAATAGTTTGAAAACATCCAATAAGTAAAGCTAGAGGAATATAGGGAAGGAGAAGGAAGAACTGCAGTCACCAAGCAGGTACCGCGTAATCTCTGATGGAAGTCCGCACAAGGAAGATCAACAACCGCTACCGTGACCAGATATACCTAGATCTACACATAAGGTGCAGGGGGTAACGTGAGTACACCAACTAGGTAAGTAACAAGTCTAACATATGGACTGATAGGTAGTGACGGATCAAACCTCAATAGGCAATTAACAATTGACAGAACATAATTGTAGACATGCTTATAGTTCAAGTAAATTCAACAGTAATAGATGTAACTGATCAGTAAAGGGTTCAAAACTCAGAGATTTCATATATGTAACAATGCACAACTATCATGATCAATGTTCCACAAACTCCACCCACAAGGGCTCAACCACTCGGTACTGTATATGGCCATTCGGCCCAGGGAAGATCCATCCCGGATTATACATCACTGACCGCAGTCATCCAGTACCGAGGACACGTGTCGATCTAGCCTCACAGAGAAAGATCCATCTCCCAGTATAGTACTTTAGACAATATCCATGTCCAGGGAAGATCCATCCCCCAATATAGTTATCTATTGCGCTCACTGGGGGTGTAAAGACTTCGGAGGGGCTTCTCTGAGCTCAAACACTATATCAATGCCAGCGAAGGCATGATCAATATCTTGTTGCGGTGTGCAACCCAATCCCATACTGTCAATATATATTCGGCTCTCGACCTCACTCAGTCATAGCTCACCAGTCTCACACACGGGCACCAAAAGTCATGATGCTAGCCCGAACAATAATAAAATGTGGAAAATAGTAACAATAGAGAATGAACATGATATAATATGCATGATAAGGACTGAGTACAGATCATCAGTAAAATGAATGATATGACAGCAACAAAATGACCTCTTGGGTCTTAATAATATCGGCAAGAAGCCTAAACATGATAATCAACATGATTTATATCACAATAGCTAGATCACATAATCACGGTACAGATATCGATAATAAATAACCACTAAGCGACGCTCTGGAATGATCTAGGTTGCATTTCTCATGGTGCACGCTCATACTCCCGTCACTTGGCATAGCGTCACCTTCATAATAATCATAGAACACATCGTTCGGGGTTTCGAACCCGTAGAACTAAGATTGGAAGCGTTACTTACCTCAAGCCAAGCTAAAACTCTAGCCCGCGATGCCTTTTCCTCTCGAATCGACCTCCAAATGCCTCGAATCTAACAAAAATTAGTTCATAACCATCAATATACGCTAAAGGAGTGAAATCCATATGCAATTAACCAAATTACAACACAAATTTCGAAATTGATTCATACCAAAAGTACCAAAATCGGACCTCAAATGACCCCTCAAATAACCACTCAAAGCTCTCAATTAACCAAGCCCTAACCCTCAATTTACCACTGATTTTCCCTGAAATTTCATGCTAACAACGATAAAAATCATCATAATAAGAAGCTTAGGAACCAAGGACCCTACCTCAATGAATCCCTCTGAAAATCTCCCTTGAAAATGCTCCCAAATGCTTTACCCCCAATGAAGTATTGGAAAAAATAGCCAAAAATCGCGAAGGGTGGAATTTATAGTTTCTGAACCAACAAAACCGCACCTGCATTTAAATGGATGCACATGTGGACCCAGTTGCGCAGCTACGAAATTCACTTAAAATCAAGGGTCGCACCCGCGCCAAGAAATCTGCACAGGCGTAAAATAGGTGCGACTAAGACCTCTCTTCTGCGGTCCCAGCCTACCCCTCTCATGGCCACTTCTGTGGCTCAAAATCCACTTCTGCATTTTCGCACTTGCAGTCCCCTAGCCACAGGTGCGGTTATGACAGCAAAAGAAAACTTTAGCTGCCAAACCCAATTCAAAATCACCCGTTAACCACCCGAAATTACCCCGAGGCCCCCGGGACCTCAACCAAAAGCACGAACAAGTCATATACCACTATCCAAAGTTATACCAATCTTCAAAATACTTCAAACAACATCGAATAACCCAAATAACATTGGGTTCAAACCTAAGGTTCCAATAATCTTATGAATTCCTCTTTTGATCAAAAAGTCTACCAAACCTCGTCCGAATGACCTAAAATTTTGCACACACGTTACATTTGACACATATAACCTACTTCAACTTCCGGAATTTCATTCCAACCCCTATATTAAAATCTCACCTAACAACCGAGAAAATACCAAAATTCCAATTTCGTCAATTCAAGCCTAAATCTACTACGAACCTCCAAAACACGTTACGATCACACTCCTAAGTCCTAAATCATCTCCCGACGCTATCTGAAACATCAGAATTCACATCCAAGCTCTTTTTCACATAAGTCAACATCCAGTTAACTTTTCCAACCTAAGCTTACTCAAAAGAGACTAAGTGTCTCACTACGTTCCAAAATCATTCTGGATTCAAACCGACTAATCTGATACCACATAATGCGGATAAACAAAAATAAAGAAGCAGAAATGGGGAAAACGATGCGGTAACTCATGAAATGACCGACCGGGTCGTTACAAGTAGAATACAACATGACTGAGTTCAAACAGTTGGCACGAGGCCCAAATATGGCATTCAGCCTAAAACATGATAATACTTTCCAAAACACAGTGATATCGAACAAGTTTTAATCAAATACGCGACTTAACAATCATACGGGATGGAATAGGTCACAATCCCCAATAGTGCACGACCCTATGCTCGTCATCTAGTGTGTGCGTCACCTCAAAGTAGCACAACGATGTGAAATCCAGGGTTTCATACCCTCAGGACACCATTTACAATCATTACTTACCTCTATCCGGTCCAAACTCAAGCCCGCGATGGATTTGCCTCTCAAATCGGCCTCCGAATGCTCCAAATCTAACCAAAACAGATTCATACCATCAAAATATGCTAAGGGAACAAAGCCTACTCGAAAATAACCCATTCACATCAAAATCCCGAAATTGACCAAATCCGATCTCCGGGCCCACGTCTTGGATTCCTATAAATTTCACAAAACTGGAATCCTTACACTCTCACTAGTTCATACATACCAAATATACCAAAATCCGACCGCAAATAACTCCTCAAATCCCTAAATTTAGGTCTCCAATTCCTAAGCCCTAAATCCCCAATTTGCTACTAATTTTCTATAGATTTCAAGCTTACCAATGTTAAAATTTATCATAGAAACAAGATTAGGGTCCAAAAACCTTACTTCCACTAAACCCTCTTGAATCCCCTCTTCAAATTGCTCTCCAAAGCTTTCTCCCGGATGAAATATGGTGAAAAACCACACAAAATCGCGAAGGACCAAATGTTCTTCCCCAACTAAACCACTTCTGCGGTACCAAGTCTCGCACCTGCGGTCCTACGTACGCATCAAATCACTTAAGCACCCTAGCCCGCACCTACGATCTCATTACCGCACCTGCGCTAACGCAATTGAGCTTGAACATCCACTTCTGCGGTTCCAGCTCACTATGACCATTTCCGCATCTGCAGTCCTCTTGGCACTTCTGCAAGCACGCACCTGCGGTCCCCAAGCCGCATGTGCGGTTATGACAGACTTCAGCAGCTTCAGCTGCAAATTTCCAACTCCAACTTCTCGTCAACCATCCGAAATTATCCCAAGGCCCCCGGGATCCCAACCGAAAGAACAAACAAGTCATATACCACTATCCAAACTTATACCAATCTTCGAAATACCTAAAACAACATCGAATCAACCAAATAATATCGGATTCAAGCCTAAGGTTCCAAAAACTTTCAAATTCTGCTTTTGATCAAAACGTCTATCAAACCTTGTTCGAATGACCTGAAATTTTGCACACACGTCAAAAATGACACAATGGACCTACTACAATTTTCAAAATTCCATTCCGACCGCTATATCAAAATTTCCGCTACCAACCAAAAAATGCCAAAATTTTAATTTCGCCAATTCAAGCCTAAATCTACTCCGGGCCTCCAAAAATCATTCCGATCGCACTCCTAAGTCCCAAATCACCTCACGAAGCTATTCAAACCATCAGAATTCACACCCGAGACCTATTTCACATAAGTCAACATCTGGTTGACGTTTCCAACATAAGCTTACCCAAAAGAGACTAAGTGCCTCAAACCTTTCCAAAATCATTCCGAATTCGAACCAACCAACCTAATACCATATAACACTGATGAAAAAATCATAAAGTAGTAGAAAAGGGGAAAATTGAGCGGTAACTCATGAAACGACCGACCGTGTCGTTACAATAATTTTGCTGCACAACATTATAATATATGACTATTTGTGTAATATATGCTAAATATTAATATGTTGTATCGTTCAGAGTTCTCCGTCTCGTGTATTATTAACAAAGATCCCACAAAGATTTTTCTAAAATTTTTAAATATTTATAGTTGGGATAAAATAAAATTGAATATACCATTACTTTGCCATCTTCATAGTCGTCCCACCAAACATGGTTGCTGATATCAGTTGTTGGGCTAAACTAACCTAAATATACTCTTCACAAGGTGTGGTATTGTTCGCTTAGGCCAATCCCGAACGATTTTTTTCCAAAAAGCCTTACACCATTAAGAGATCCATACACCTTATATGTAGACTCCCGATCTTTTTAGCTTTCACTATGGGACTTTATTCACACACGTAACAAATTATTTTGAAAATTCATACAATATAAGTATATATAACTTGTGATAACTATGCTTACCGAGCAATTTTTACACCCAATTCACTCCATACAATTTTAGAAAAAACTCTTAAATGTATATCTCATAAAATATAGAGAAACTTTAAGAAACCACTATGTTTTAGTTGTTATTACCTAGTTATAGCTACCATTTACTATATTACTTCCTATAACTATGTTTTCGAGTTTTTTAGAGTGTATTCGATGTATTTAAGCTAATGTATTCATGATTACAATAGCATTTCTAGGCGTGAAACAGTGGATTACAATTAGACATATTTTTATATTCGACTGTATTTACGACGTGAAATAGGGGATTACAACTAAACAAATTATTGTATTCGACTGTATTCACGATATGTATTTGTGAATACAGTAACGTAAATAGCGCAATTCATGGTCCATTCAATTGTATTTAAACAGAAAGTGAATTAATTAACATAATAGACTCCTAATATAACTCAACAAACTCAATTATAACACACAAAATTCGTATTTCCAGTTATAAAAAAGATTCTCAACCGAAAAACACCCAAAAAATATAGCAATCTTCATAGAAAACATTTTGAATATTTTTCCCAGCCGATAAATACACCAAAAATAGAGCAATTTGAATACATATATACACTTGAATATATAAATGATATTATTTAAAAAATATATGAATACATTCATGGAATACAACGAGACAATGAATACTGTTAAATACATGAAATACAGCGAGATACATTGAAATACAATAAAAAAGACAATGAATACAATAAAATACAGCGAGAAACATTGAAATATATTAACAAAATTCAAGTTTCTCAGCCTCAAACTCCGTCGTATTTGTTCAAGAACAACCCTAAATGTCGTCTCGCCGTCACCGTTTCCTCTGATCGCCATTGTTACGCAGGAGAAAATTTCTATATCGGATGATTGCTCGGCAGCCTAAAAGGCTTCGCCCAAAAACTCTAATTCTGATGCTTTACCGTAGAGTTCTGGTAGTGCACAATATGGTCCGAATTTTTTTTTGTCACCTCGCTGGCAGTGATATTCCGATGCGAAAAAATTTCTGCCGGTCGGCGGCGGTGATGATCTCTCTTGATGTATTTAAGGGTCGTCAACTACTCAAAGTTTTCCTCGTCCCTCTTTTATTTTCTGCCTAAAGTTTGTTGACGGGGATATGAATATTATGCCCTAGTGTAATTTTATTCTGATATTGATGTTTTTATATAATTCACTCATGAAACATCTGAAACATTTTTGAATATGAGCACGTACAGTATATCCCGTGTGGCCTTCTATGTTTCTTCTCCTTTGAATATAATTCTTTGCCGGAGAGTTCTGGTAGTAAGATCAATGTGGAAGATGAGATGGGGG
>MU716935.1:4002-15123 GCA_026770625.1 Nicotiana glauca | reverse complement strand
TAGATATTTCTGGATGATAGAGCCATAGTTTAAATTCTTTAGCCTGTGTTTGCCCGTGAGTTTTCGGGTCTTGGAGGTTGTATTTCAGTATTTGAGTTGAAGTGTATGTGCCAGGCGACACTCAGTACATTTTCCTATGTTATTCAGCATTTGTTTTGTTGTTTCGTAAAGGTTGATAAATTCCGCAATTGTGTTAGGCTTACCTAGTCGCGAAGACTGGGTGCCGTCATGACAGGTTCACGATTGGTGAACTAGGGTCATGACAATTTATTTAAAATAAATAAGATATTAACCTTTGCTACAGGAGGTAACTAATCCTAAAATATACTCTTATACTTTAAATGGCAAAATAGTGTATTAAAACTACATATCACCTGAGAAGCTAAAAGAATTTTTATGTACAATGGCAGGGGCGGAGCTAGAGCATGAGATACGGGTTCGGTCGAACCCAGTAGCTTTTGTTCAAACTCTATATTTGTCTGAATAAATCTATTTAATATGTATAAATTTAGAGCCCACATACTTAAACAGTCAAGAATCCTGAACCTATAAACTTTAAATTCTGGCCCCGCCTCTCTACGAGGGTGAGGGAAGACGTCTTTCTTACTCTTCTCAATAAACAACACACAGTACAATAATTTAGACACTTTATTTGTGTAATTAGTGTGTAGCTTTTACATAAAATTTATGTAATTTAAATTTCAATTTTTTTAATATTCCTTGCACTTTCTTAAATAGATAAAACTTAGATAGGCTTCGCCGATAATATTTATTTAACTTTACTTTACAAAAATTTATTTGCTAGAATTTGAATAAAATTATAACTGAGCGTGAATATATGTAATTTAGATCCTTCTTTCACTCAAAGAAAAGATATAGAGCCTATTTGGATTGGTTTATTTTAAGTGTTTCTAAGCCAAAATAGGTTTTAAGTCGTTCTGTAGTGTTTGGATAAAGTCAAAAAGTGCTTTTAAGCACTTGTTTTTAAGCTAAAAATGACAAAAACAAACTGGAACGCAAAAGCTAGAATTCCTAACTTATGGTTTGGAAACTATTTAGGCTTAAAAGTCACTTAAAATAAGCTCATCCAAACGGGCTCATAGTACATCAAAATTTGTTATTTGCTGCATTTTTTATATAACTTTGTTGATGTTTTTAATATCACGCAAAGCACAGATTATTTTAGAGGAATTTTCGGAAACCACTATTGGTTAGTAACTATTAACCTCTTATAGCTACAATATACATAATTACTTCCTATAGCTACTATTCAGTTATTACGGTAGTGTATTAACTGTATTCGCGCTTCTGTATTCATGAATACAACAACAAAAAGTGCCTAAAAATCAGGGCAGTCAAGTCGTATGCACATGTATTCATGAATATAGCAGTAAAAAGTGCCTAAAATCAGGACAATCCAGATGTTCACGCATGCATTCACATGTATTCGCTCTGCTATATTCATGAATACAACATCAAAAATGTAACGACCCGACTGGTCATTTTGAGTTCTAGCGCTCTGTTCTGCAGTCTGAGACCATGGGAAGCTTCATTTCAGGTATTATGACTTGCAAGCATGGTCAGAATTTAATTTCAGGAAGTTCAGAGTTGATTTGGAAAGAGAATTGTCATTTCGAAAGCTTAAAGTTGAAATAATTAACTAGGATTGGAATTTTGAGTAAACGACCTTGGAATCGGGGTCTGAAGGTTCCAGCAGGTTCATATGATGATTTTAGACTTGGGCAAATGCCCGGATCAGGTTTTGGATGACCCGGGAGCATTTTGCCGCTTATTGTGGAAAGTAGTATTTTGAAAGAAATTTCATAAGTTTGGGTCGAAGTGCATTTCGGTGATATCGATGCCCGTTTGGGATTCCGAGTCTGAGGTCCGTAGGTCATTTTGGAGCCATTTGGCTAAAGATAGAAATTTGAAAATTTTTGAGAAGTTTGACCGGAAGTGGACTTTTTTATATCGGGGTCGGAATCCGATTCTGAAAGTTAGAGTAGGTACGTAATGTCGAATATGACTTGTGTGCAAAATTTGAGGTCAATCGGGCGTGATTTGGTAGGTTGAAACATCGAAAATACAAGTTTGAAATTCTAAAGTTCATTAAGTTGAAATGGAGCGTGATTCATGATTTTAGCATTATTTGATATGATTTGAGGCCTCGAGCAAGTGCGCAATGTGTTATGGGACCGGTTGGTATGATTGGTTTGGGTCCCGGGGCCTCGGGTGGATTCCGGATGGTTAACGGATCGAATTTGGGTTAAAAGTTGATGTTGTTTTGTTGGTATCTGGTTTCCTTCTTCACGAACACGAAGGGAGTCCCGCGTTCGTGAAGAGGAAGATGGGAGTCTGTTGGTTTTAGCTTCGCGAACGCGAAGGAGTCGAGCTGGTTACTACGCGAACGCGAGGAGGAGATCGTAAACGCGTAGAAGGAAAAGTTGGGCCTGAGTCAGTGGTCTACGCAAACGCGAGGCCTGGAATGCGAACACGTAAGGTTCGGGGAGCTGGCCTTCGTGAACGCGGGTATTGGGTCGCAAACGCGATGAAGAGTTTTTGGGGCTGAAGCAGGTTGTGCTTTGCGGACGCGAGGGCTTTTCTGCGTTCGTGAAGAAGGGCAGTGATGGGCAGTGACTTGTTTTAAGACGGGATTTGGCCAATTTCTTTCATTTTTCTCTTGGCTTGGGAGATTCTTGGAGGATTTCAAGAGGGAATTTCATCACTCAATGGCAAGGTAAGTTATCCCTACTTATTAGAAGTTAAATACATCGATTATATATGGATTTTAACATAGAAATTTGTGAAAATTTGGGGTTTTGGTGGAAAGACCTAGAAATTTATATTCTTGGAATTTGACCACGATTTTGGGTATGAAATTTAGATAAAATTTTATAGTTGAGTTCATGAAGCTTAACCATGTTCGTGAAGCTATGGTTAAACTTATTCTTCGAAAATTTTGGAAATCCAGGCACGTGGGCCCGAGGGCATTTTCGTCAACCTTTCAATCGGGGTTAGGAATTGCTATAAATTAGATTGTAATGAATAATTGAGCATATATTAATGGATTTACGTAATCATTGGCTAGTTTTGGAGCGTGGTGTATCAATTAGAGTCTTCGGAAGGGCGTGGAATGCCGGTTATGGATCTTCGGAGCAAGGTGAGTCTCCTTTCTAACCTTGTAAGAGGGAATTGTCCCCATAGGTAAAATAATTTGGTTATGTGTTCCTATTTGTGGGGGCTATGTGCGCACGAGGTGATGAGAGTACGTGCGTAGCTACTATTATGCTATTGTCTGGGTAGTTTAGGACCCAAGAGCATATTATACTTGGATTATTTGTGAACTTATTGGCAGCTTGAATTTCTTAAATCACATGAAGCTAGTAAATAAATTTCTAAAAGGATTAAACTTCATTTTTCTTAAATGGTTAAAAGAGGATTGACTTTCTTGGGATAATTGCTCTGTGTGAATACTTGATTAACTGTCTGTATGTGTTTAAATTTTGGAGCGGGCCGAATGCCTCGACAGATTAAATAGATGCATCTATGGTTCGCGTCGTTCGACCCTCGGCAGTGCACAGTGTACATTTCTGTTGGAGCGGGCCGTCGACCTCGGCATGATTTGCGCATGCTTGTATTGCTTGTCTTGAAACTTATCAAAATTGTTGCTGCCTCTTCCTGGCTTAAGAATATATGTATAATTGATGAAAAAGAATGATTTCCTATAAAAGGAAGAATTATTTATTTGCTTCAACCCATTGAATAATAATCACGTTTATAAAAATCCACGATTTAATATATTATGGATAAATCATTATTGGACCATTAGTAAGTGTCAAAGTTGACCATCTCATTGAGTACATGTTATTTTCGTACTCATACTATACTTCTGTGCATTTTTGTTGCACAAGCATATGCATCTCTAGTGTCCTACTGGGCGTAGTAGCACGGTGGATACAGAGACTTAGGTGAGCTACACTTCTCGAGGCAACTCGCAGCCAGTAGAGTCTCTTTCAGTTTTCTGTATTCATTTATGTCCAATATTGTATTCCGGACGATTGTTGTATTTCATTATTTCTTAGAAATTTCTCATGCACTTGTGACACCGGGTTCTGAGGATTATTGGATTATTAAATTTTAAGTTTGCTAAAGATTTCGCGGTTGTTTCTGTAAATTTTTATTATTCGTTATTTAATGCGTAAAGAAAAATGATTTTAGACAATACAAAAAAATTGGAATTTAATTAAGTATTTTGGTTGGCTTGCCTGGCAGCGGTGTCCGGCACCACCACGATCCTTAGTGGATTTTCGAGTCATGAGCAGGTCTAGTAAGACAATATGGTATTGGAGCACTAGGTTCCTAGGGTCTCACGAGTCATGAGCAAGTCTAGTAGAGTCTCGCAAATCGGTAAAGAGACGTCTGTACTTATCCTCGGGAGGCTGCAAGATTGCTAGGAGTACTTCCCTTCTTGATTCCTTATTATGCGAATTGATCCTTGGAGGCATATGCCTTTAATTCATTCATACTCAATCTTATGCGACGCGAATCGTTTGTTATAAATCAAAACTTGAAGAACCATAATGGTACTACAGATATGATACGGGATGTTTCTCCCGGTATAGCTGATCGGGTTATTATCATCGCTTTATGGAAGAATATTTTATTGTTTCATCCCAATAGCGGTACTTCTGGGGGCTTTGAGGCTAGTCACAAGTTGCCATGATGCTTATGAATGACTGTTCCGCAGTAGTGATATGATGGTAAGATGTTTGCTTACGTGGCAGGGCTGTGAATGACTTAAAGGGAAGTTTACTCAGTGCGTGATTCAGAGATTTACTATTTTACTTCCGGCGGGGGGAAAGGCATTTGGACTAAGAATGTGCATATTTGCGATGATGGAGTAACGAGCCTTGATATTTGCGAGCCTGGAGGAATTCTCATCTGTGAGGAGGTGTCATTGTCCTTGATGAACGTACTAGGCTCGCCGATGTTATGACTTTCTACAATTCACCTTTGGGGCAAGATTTTGGGAGATAGTATCGAAAGTGTGGCTGTTAGATGTCGCGAGGTAAGGTGGTTCAGTATTGAATCGGTAATTCTAAGATAGATTTTATTTAAGGCAATAATTGAGAAGCAAAGTATGAGGAAAGACATGAGGGAAGTGTCAGGCGGTGGCTAAAAATTTCTAGAAGGGCGAGTATAAGAGGCCAAGGGTCGAGTGATCGATTAAGGGGATGAGTTCCGCCAAAGTGGGAGAGTGGCGGAGTTGCATATGGGCTTTTCAGTGGGATGACCACATACTTTAAGGAGAGTTTGGAGTGATTTGAGAATGTTAGTGATTGATGATTGGGGCCTACGGATTTAAATTGAAGTATGGGCCATTATGCAGTAGGAGATTTAGTATAACGGGAAGGAGCTGCTTGAATGAAGAAGGATACAACATAACCTCGAATTGGAAGGTTGTTGCCGCACATTTAAGTGATGTCCACAAGGGAGGAATGGACTTGTGCAGCTAGAGTGTGAGCTTGGACTCAAGAGGGGTTATTGATGTTGTAGTGATTGTACCCCGTGCATCAGCATTGGAAGATGTCGTAAAGTGATTTCCACAGGTGGGTTATTCTCGGTGAGCAGGTTAGTGGTTGCGTGGTTGGCGAAGCTTCTGCGAAGAATTCTATTGGTTATACAATGAAGAGATCGGTCGTGCGAATGTGGTTGATGATTCAGAGTATAAAAAGGGGGTGTTTACTGAATGATTCCGAGAATTATGGTGGTTGATTACGCAAGGTTATGTCAATAAGAGATAAGGAATCTCGGTGAGTTCTAGAGTTGTGTAAAAATGGCTTCAAGCTAAGTAGGAGAGTCCCACCGCCTATGATTGGGTTGCATGGTTAACTACTTGCGAAGTTTCTGGTTATTAGCATATTGAGGGGTTATCTCAGCTACGAGAAAAGACCTTAAGTGGTAATTGAGCAAAGGAATTGTTAAGGGTGTGCTACGGTTGGCCTTATTGGCTCATGTTCAGACTTGGGGAAGGATTCAGAATTTATGCCTTGTATAGATGCTAGGTTCAAAGGAAGTGATTTTCGCCGGGTGCTTCATTGAGAGGGTATTCATGTGTTATAAGATTTATGGAGTTGATTATATTCGGGATCAAGTCAGAGCAAGTGGCTCTCAGCAACGGTCCTAATGGATTCAAAAAGAGGTAAAGTGCAGTGCCTAATGATTTCAAGCATATAGGTACGACTAGGATTCAGGCTTGGTATCAGCTTATGAGAACAAACCAGAATGTTCTATGATGTCTTGACTTGCAGTGTAGCATTTGGGAAATACGAAATGATTCGTGGGATTTGAGACAACATGGCCTCGTGATTCAAGGTCACTCGGAATGAGTACAAATGGAGTGTGCTATGTGTTGAATGGAGTGTGCTATGTGTTGAATGGAGTTGTTATTGCTTCTAAGGCGATCTTGGTAAATTAAAAGAAGATAGATTAGCTAGCCATAATTGAATTGGCATATTGGTGGTGGAGATCAGTTCCCTCAGCGTGATCAAGTTGTGAGTGCGATTTGGGGCAGTACGTGCGAGGCCTGTCGACCGCCATAATTGATGTTATTCAGGAGTATTCTATTGTCATGGCCCGTTATGTATGGGTGGATCCTGAAAGGGTTGTGGTGGATTAGACCACTACTTAAGGATTTGGATGTTCTACGGTTATGAGGATTCACCTGTATGTTGCTATGATTCTCCTATAGTGAGTTAAGTGGAAAGTTTTATATGATGAAGTGTTAACCTAATAGTGGTTCCGAAGCTATGATGAAAAGCATGTTCTATTGTATATTGGCATGTTAGGTGCAGTGAGTGGTATGTAATGTAAAGTAAAGATTGAGGTAACAGCTCGGTGTGGACAAGGATGTCACAATCTCGGATGAGCAGGAAAGGAGTTTCGGTGTTTAAGGTAAGTTGGTATTATTTTCAGCGTCACCTGAGATCAGTATTTTGTGAAAAAAAGGCTTGGAGCCTGGTTAATGATTCTTGATTGCTTTTCAGCGTTAGTGTGACTAGTGGGTTAGATGTACGACCCAGTTATTTATTGTGGTGTTGTGGGAGTGTTTCCCACGGGAAGATTGTATAAGTGTGGTAGGTAGTCACTTATTTGATTAAAGACTTGAACCAAGTATGAAGGTTGTGATAATATCGTGGATTTAAGAATATGTGCCTGGAGGGCACTCAGTCTATTGAGTTGTGGACTGCGAATGATTTCTCCGACTATGATGGATGTCCTTATGTGTTATGGGCGGAAGAGGAGTTATTATGGACTTTGAAAGCTAATTAGCCTAGTTTAGTGCGATCAGAATCAGCTTGAGGTTGGTGGATGGATTCAAATGTGAAATTGGGCTCTATATCAGGCCAAACGTGTTCATTTCAGTAATGCGCTCCTTATGGAGGAGTAGTCAGGGTGTTATTTCGTTGTCAGATATTTCAAGTAGCAATACATTTAACCATGTGAGTTGTGAGACAGCTTGAGAATTTCTTATGTGTTGAGGATCCGCGTAGAAATACAGTTACGCGAGTCAATGGCTCTTGAGATTCAGATTGTATATCGCACCTCAGTTGTGCTTGAGTTTTGTAGCTTATAGCGCTAGATGACCCCTCAGGGATGGTATTATGCACTTAGCATGCTTGTGACCAAAATTCGGTATTTTTATTGTAATGAGCAAACTTAGCTCGATGTGCATCTCCGTATGTGAGATCTATGTGTGGATCGGGTGGCAAGCCGCCAAAGGTATGTTATTTGGATCGGGTTGCGCGCCGCAACAGTGTGATGTTGAGTACAGTTCCCTATATCTGCTTTTATGTGTTTCGTTTCCTATTTTTCGGAGGAAAGCTCGTATTAGCTGTGAACTCGCGTCGCATATATGATTTGCAAGCGGGGTGTCTGTTTAGCATGTTGCCCGTGTCGCATGTATGATTCACGAGCGGGGTAATTGGATCTCCTTTTAATAGTTCATTTTTCTTCTTCCTTGTATCACGTTCGAATCGGTAGCCTATTGGCACATTGTAGCATCATTTGAGACTTTTGATCATGTCCGGGATGGCATATTGCTTGAGTAGTTCATACTGGGTGAGATGAGATTATTGGATTTAAGATCCGTGCAATCTTAGTATATGAAGTACATTAAGGAGCTAAGGCCATTATTCGGCTCAGAATGCAGTGATGGTCCTTGACAGGGTATAGACCCAATGAATTGTTGATTCGGCAGTTGGTTATGAATTTCTGCACATCTCTTCCATCGTGTCAGTATTGTAAGAGTTGGAGTAAGACCTATGTCTATCATGAGGCGCAATGGGAGCATCAGGTTCGTGGAATTTTGACTAAGTTGATCAGAAGATATTATTATGGTCCGGCGAGTAAAGTGATACAAGGTGTGAATTCAGCAAAATTATGCTGTCATGTTTGGGTCAATCGTATAGTAATTGATATGGTGATTGTATGTTGGAAACAGGCTTGGTAGAGAATTCCGAATGTTGGAATTGGGCTCTAAGGCTTATTTGCTTAAATAAAAGGGAATATCTTTACAACTGATTGAGCTAACGTGCTCAATTGGGTTGTGGTAGCACGGAAAGGTGCAAGAGGTGTCAAACAGTGATTTCAAACTACTTCAGTGTAGTTCTCAGCACGTTTGAGGACGAACGTATGTTTAAGTGGGAGAGAATGTAACGACCCGACCGGTCATTTTGAGTTCTAGTGCTTCTTTCAGCAGTCTGAGGCCATGAGCAGCTTCATTTTAGGTATTATGACTTGTACGCGTGGTCGGAATTGAATTTCGGGAAGTTTAGAGTTGATTTGGAAAGAGAATTCCCATTTCGAAAGCTTAAGGTTGAAATAATTAACTAGGATTGGAATTTTGAGTAAACGACCTCGGAATCGGGATTTGAAGGTTCTAGTAGGTTTGTATGATGATTTCGGACTTGGGCGAATGCCCGGATCGGGTTTTGGATGACCCGGGAGCGTTTTGGAGCCTATTCTGGAAAATAACATTTTGAAATAAATTTCATAAGTTTGGGTCTACGTGCATTTCAGTGATGTCGATGTCTGTTTAGGATTCCAAGTCTGGGAGCAGCTCCGTATGGTGATTCTGGAGTTGGAGGCGCAATCGGAAGTGAATTTGGAAGTCCATAGGTCATTTTGGAGCCATCTGGCTAAAGATAGAAATTTGAAGGTTTTTGAGAAGTTTGACCGGAAGTGGACTTTCTGATCGGGGCCGGAATCCGATTCTGAGAGTTGGAGTAGGTCCATAATGTCGAATATGACTTGTGTGCAAAATTTGAGGTCAATCGGACGTGATTTGGTAGGTTTAAACATCGAAAATAGAAGTTTGAAATTCTAAAGTTCATTAAGTTGAAATGGAGCGTGATTCGTGATTTTACAGTTGTTTGATATGATTTGAGGCCTCGAGCAAGTCCGTAATGTGTTATGGGATTGGTTGGTATGATTGATTTGGGTCCCGGGGGCCTCGGGTGGATTTCGGATGGTTAATAGATCGAATTTGGGTTAAAAGCTATTGTTGTTTTGCTGGTATCTGGTTTCCTTCTTCGCAAACGCGACGGGAGTCCCGCGTTCGCGAAGAGGAATATGGGAGGCTGCTGGTTTTAGCTTCGCGAACGCGAAGGAGTCAAGCTTGTTACTACGCGAACGTGAGGAGGAGATCGCGAATGCAGAGAAGGAAAAGTTGGGTCTGAGTTAGTGGTCTACGCGAACGCTAGGCCTAGAATTCGAACGCGTAGGGTTCAGGGAGCTGGCCTTCGCGAACGCTGGCGTGGTGGCACACCCCTGACCAGCCTGTTAGCCAAAATTGGGAGTTAGGATCCATTGAGGATCAGGTTCAAACTTGGGCAGTAATTTGGATACTGCCGGGCCATGAGCCTTAACTCAAACACATAGAAGGGAGTAGGGGTATGGGACTTCATAACAAACAGCAGATATAAAGAGAGAGTGGCATATTCAATTACAGAATATGAACAACAAAGTAAACAAGAATATAGAAACTGTAAATAAACACATAGGGGGTGAGGCAGAAAAGTTAATTAGAACATACCAGTTTCAGGGAAAACAGACAAGTAAAAACAGTAGTCTTGAGAAGCCAAGTAGCAAGCAAATGGTTACCAAAGATCTTAGAAGGGAGCAGAGTATTGAAATTGCAAGTGAGTAATGTGTGCTCGAGGATTGAACTCAAAGAAGATTGTATTGCAAGTAGTGTAATTTTAAAGTGTTGAACTGAATGTTCAAGGTGTGTAAGTGCAGAAGGGTCGTGCCCCTTTTATGGTGTAGAAAACAAGTAAGAAAAGGTAGGGAAATAACATTGAAATCAATCTTCCTTTAATTAAGGGATCATAATTTCCAACGGGTAAAAGAACATTAAGGAAAGAGTTAGTCAGAAATATTTCCCAAGCAGCACAATAAAGGGCAAATACGTAGAATTTATTTAAGGCAAAAGTCCAATGGTACACGGTTTGTGAAAAATAAGAAAAGGGAATCAATCAAACAGCTAGTAAAATCAATGTTTCAGGCTCTTACTTGTCACACCTCCTTTCTACCGCTATTACTACACCCCAGGAAGGGATATAATAAAAGGAAGGAGTTTTTTCCAATTTAAGGACAGTCGGAACGGGATTTATTTATTTAATTTCAGAGTCGCCACTTGGGAGAATAATGGTGTCCCAAGTCACCGGTTTAATCCCGAACCGAGGAAAGTTTGATTCTGTTACAGTCTGCGAATTAGAAATCCGGATAAGGAATTCTGTTAATCCGGGAGAAGGTGTTAGGCACTCCCGAATTCCGTGGTTCTAGCACGGTCGCTCAACTGTTGTATTTGTTTTTATCTGATTCCAATTATATGTTTTTAATTATGTGCATTAGTGTTCCGCTTTTCAATTTTAAAGAATTGCAACGTCGTGAAAATGCATTCCTTAACCACACCGTACCAGTACGCCTGTGGCTTTAGATACATTTCGACTTCGTTGAGAGTAGGATTTGGGTCACATAAATGTGCACCCGTACTTGAGAATGAATATTAAAATTGTGCCTAATGTATCTATATCTTATTACTTTAGGAAATACCGT
>MU716934.1:14540-43502 GCA_026770625.1 Nicotiana glauca | reverse complement strand
CGCATAGCCTGAGTCTTGGTTCAACCGTTGTTGAACTTGCTGGCGAAGGCACATAGCCTGACTCTTGGTTCAACCATAGTTGAACTTGCTGGCGAAGGTGCATCGCCTGAGTCCCAGTTTACTTGTTGTTGAACTTTGTCAATTTTGATGGCGAAGTCGTATAGCTTGAGTCCCAGTTCAACTGTTGTTGAACTTTGTCGATTTTGACGGCGAAGGCACTTAGACTGAGTCTTGGTTCAACCGTAGTTGAACTTGTTGGCGAAGGCGCATAGCCTGAGTCCTAGTTCAACTGTTGTTGAACTTTGTCAATTTTGACGGCGAAGGCGTACAGCCCGAGTCTCGGTTCAACCGTAGTTGAACTTCGTCAATTTTGACGGCGAAGGCACTTAGGCTGAGTCTTGGTTCAACCGTTGTTGAACTTGCTGGGGAAGGCACATAGCCTGACTCTTGGTTCAACCATCGTTGAACTTGCTGGCGAAGGTGCATCGCCTGAGTCCCAGTTCAACTGTTGTTAAACTTTGTCGATTTTGACGGCGAAGGCACTTAGGCTGAGTCTTGGTTCAACCGTTGTTGAACTTGCTGGGGAAGGCACATAGCCTGACTCTTGGTTCAACCATCGTTGAACTTGCTGGCGAAGGTGCATCGCCTGAGTCCCAGTTCAACTGTTGTTAAACTTTGTCGATTTTGACGGCGAAGGCGCATAGCCTGAGTCCTAGTTCAACTGGTGTTGAACTTTGTCAATTTTGATGGCGAAGGCGCATAGCCTGAGTCTTTGTTCAACCGTAGTTGAACTTGCTGGCGAAGGCGCATAGCCTGAGTCACACTTCAACTGTTGTTGAACTTTGTCAATTTTGACGGCAAAGGCATATAGCTTGAGTCTTGGTTCAACCGTAGTTGAACTTGTTGGCGAAGGCGCATAGCCTGATTCCCAGTTCAACTGTTTTTGAACTTTGTATATTTTGACGGCGGAGGCGCATAGCCTGAGCCCATTTCAACTGTTGCTGAACTTTGTCAATTTTGATGGAGAAGGCGCATAGCCTGAGTCTTGGATCAATCGTAGTTGAACTTGTCGGAAGGCGCATAGCCTGAGTCTTGGTTCAACCATAGTTGAACTTGCTGGCGAAGGCGCATAGCCTGAGTCCTAGTTCAACTGTTGTTGAACCTTGTCAATTTTGACGGCGAAGGCATATAGCCTGAGTCTCGGTTCAAGCGTAGTTGAACTTGTTGGCGAAGGCACATAGCCTGAGTCCCAGTTCAACTGTTGTTGAACTTTGTCAATTTTGACGACGGAGGCGTATAGCCTGAGTCCCAATTCAACTGTTGATGAACTGCGTCAATTTTGACGGCGTAGGCACACAGCCTGAGTCTTGGTTCAACCTTAGTTGAACTTGCTGGCGAAGGCGTATAGCCTTTGTCCCAGTTCAACTGTTGTTGAACTTTGTCAATTTTGACGGCGAAGGCGCATAGCCTGAGTCCCAGTTCAATTTTTGTTGAACTTTGTCAATTTTGACGGCGAAGGCGCATAGCCTGAGTCTTGGTTCAACCGTAGTTGAACTTGCTGGCGAAGGTGCATCGCCTGAGTCCCAGTTCACTTGTTGTTGAACTTTGTCAATTTTGACGGCGAAGTCGTATAGCTTGAGTCCCAGTTCAACTGTTGTTGAACTTTGTCGATTTTGACGGCGAAGGCGCATAGACTGAGTCTTGGTTCAACCGTAGTTGAACTTGTTGGAGAAGGCGCATACCTTAGTCCTAGTTCAACTGTTGTTGAACTTTGTCAATTTTGACGGCGAAGGCGTACAGCCCGAGTCTCGGTTCAACCGTAGTTGAACTTGTTGGCGAAGGCGTATAGCCTGAGTTTTGGTTCAACCGTAGTTGAACTTTGTCAATTTTGACGGCGAAGGCGTATAGCGTGAGTCTTGGTTCAACCGTAGTTGAACTAGCTGGCGAAGGCGCACAGCCTGAGTCCCAGTTCAACTGTTGTTGAACTTTGTCAATTTTGACGGAGTAGGTGCATAGCCTGAGTCTTGGTTCAACCGTAGTTGAACTTTTTGGCGAAGGCGCAGAGGCTGAATCCTAGTACAAGTGTTGTTGAACTTTGTCAATTTTGACGGAGTAGGTGCATAGCCTGAGTCTTGGTTCAACCGTAGTTGAACTTTTTGGCGAAGGCGCAGAGGCTGAATCCTAGTACAAGTGTTGTTGAACTTTGTCAATTTTGACGGAGTAGGTGCATAGCCTGAGTCTTGGTTCAACCGTAGTTGAACTTTTTGGCGAAGGCGCAGAGGCTGAATCCTAGTACAAGTGTTGTTGAACTTTGTCAATTTTGACGGAGTAGGTGCATAGCCTGAGTCTTGGTTCAACCGTAGTTGAACTTTTTGGCGAAGGCGCAGAGGCTGAATCCTAGTACAAGTGTTGTTGAACTTTGTCAATTTTGACGGAGTAGGTGCATAGCCTGAGTCTTGGTTCAACCGTAGTTGAACTTGTCGGAAGGCGCATAGCCTGAGTCTTGGTTCAATCGTAGTTGAACTTGCTGGCGAAGGCGCATAGCCTGTGTCCCAGTTTAACTGTTGTTGAACTTTGTCAATTTTGACGGCGAAGGCACATAGCTTGAGTCTCGGTTCAAGCGTAGTTGAACATGTTGGCGAAGGCGCATAGCCTGAGTCCCAGTTCAACTGTTGTTGAACTTTGTCAATTTTGACGATGGAGGCATATAGCCTGAGTCCCAGTTCAACTGTTGTTGAACTTTGTCTATTTTGACAGCGAAGGCACACAGTCTGAGTCTTGGTTCAACCATAGTTGAACTTGCTGGCGAAGGCGTATAGCCTGAGTCCCAGTTCAACTGTTGTTGAACTTTGTCAATTTTAACGGCGAAGGCGCATAGCCTGAGTCCCAGTTCAATTGTTGTTGAACTTTGTCAATTTTTACGGCGAAGGCGCATATCCTTAGTCTTGGTTCAACCGTTGTTGAACTTGCTGGCGAAGGCGCGTAGCCTGACTCTTCGTTCAACCGTAGTTGAACTTGCTGGCGAAGGCGCATGGCCTGAGTCCCAGTTCACTTGTTGTTGAACTTTGTCAATTTTGACGGCGAAGGCACATAGCCTGAGTCTCGGTTCAACCGTAGTTGAACTTGTTGGCGAAGGCGCATAGCCTGCTTCCAAGTTCAATTGTAGTTGAACTTTGTCAATTTTGACGGCGGAGGTGCATAGCCTGAGTCCCAGTTCACTTGTTGTTGAACTTTGTCAATTTTGACGGCGAAGGCGTATAGCCTGAGTCCCAGTTCAACTGTTGTTGAACTTTGTCAATTTTGACTGCGAAGGCGCATAGCCTGAGTCTTGGTTCAACCGTAGTTGAACTTGCTGGCGAAGGCTCATAGCCTGAGTCCCAGTTCAACTGTTGTTGAACTTTGTCAATTTTGACGGCGAAGGCGCACAGCCCAATTGTCGGTTCAACCGTAGTGGAACTTGTTGGCGAAGGCGCATAGCCTGAGTCTTGGTTCAACCGTAGTTGAACTTTGTCAATTTTGACGGCGAAGGCGCATAGCCTGAGTCCCAGTTCAACTGTTGTTGAACTTTGTCAATTTTGACGGCGTAGGCACATAGCCTGAGTCTCGGTTCAATCGTAGTTGAACTTGTTGGCGAAGGCGCATAGCGTGCTTCCAAGTTCAATTGTCGTTGACCTTTGTCAATTTTGACGGCGAAGGTGCATAGCCTGAGTCCCAGTTCAACTGTTGTTGAACTTTGTCAATTTTGACGGCGAAGGCACATAGCTTGAGTCCCAGTTCAACTGTTGTTGAACTTTATCGATTTCCGGGGGGATCCTGTATCTGGGATGCGGGAGATGCCTCGCGGGGATTCTCCCTTAAGGGGGGTGTTCTTTTTGTTCGCACTGTCGGAGATCAGAGAGGGAGAGAGCTTGGATTTTGATTTGAGATCTTCGAGTTCTCCTTGTCAGAGGTGCCGTTTTGGGCTTGTTCGAGCGAGGTTGTTCTTCTTTTTTGGAATTTCTTTCCTTTTGGTCCAGGGAAGAACTACGCGATTTTGCTAGGAAATCCTCACATACGGCACCAAATTGTTTGCTCAAAAGTTATCATACACTTTATGAACACAAAATAATATACATGAGTTACGGGCAAATCATAGCAAATCGTAATAATCCATGAACCAATTGAAAGAAATGATAATAAATACTCGAGATTAGGAGAAGAAGCATTAACAACTTTTATTGATAATGTTGGTTTGGTCTGCCTCTCCATGAAGGGGTTCAGAGCCTTACAATGGAGTTTTATCTTCCCCCCAAGATGGGTGCCTTTGTCTCTCCTCTATCTTCTTCTTTCTGGAGAATAGTGGTTTTGAAGAAGATCCCCCTTTTTCTCGGGTTTATTCCTCTAGTATTTATATTTGTGAGCTCCGTGAGCTAATAGTAAATGGTCGTGGCCACACTGAGGTTTTGTCCCCATGGGGAGATGGATTGGACTTGCCTTCACGTATCCAACCGAATAAGAGTCGAATAATGTTATGGATAAGTGGCCATACCAGTTATTAATTACGGATTAGCTCAAGATGAGATTAATTTTGTTAATTATCGTGGGGTCAGATTCTGACCCTTACAGCCTTCATTTGGCCCGATTTTTGCTGATTTCATTGCATTCAGGTATGTAGATAGTCATCTATTTTTCACTTTAAATCTATGAATGGAGATTTAAGTTATTCAAGCCATATTTCTGGATCGGTTCTGAAGATGCATCGCCGAATCCGAACATATTTTAATTTATGTTAGTTTGTTGCTCACTTTGGCTTGAATGTTAAAATGGGAATTATTCTCTGTTTGAGTGTAGTTTTTCTAGATGTTTTATTATGCCTGGTTTCTCGCGAATTAATCATCGGATTTACAATGTCGTTCCTATGTTAGCTATTTCTCCGACTGATTATTTTTATTTGATTACTGGAGCTGAAATTAGTAATTGATTATTTTCAAGCCGAATGATTTTGTGTCTGTTTCGAACATTTGAGAAGCGAAAGTGGGGGAAATTATTGTGCCTTGAATATGAACATATAGAATCAAGGTTTGAGCAGAATGATTACTGGAGATTTCTTGTCGGCAGCCTTATCCAAACTCAATTTGTATAAGAATAGTTTATAGGATGTTATTAAAATTTTGTACTGTGAATTTATGTTCATTTGGGAGATTTTTGATTGTTAATACTATATTTTTGTATAATCTTGAAAACGGTGAAACTCTTTGTAAAAGGTTTGCTTTTCTCAATGTTTTCTTCTTGCTTCTGTTCGTTCGATTATTTCAGTTAATGGGTTGGTGTGGATTTGCTTGTTATGCTTTTTTTTTTAATTGTGAGGAACTAGTCATTTTCTCGATGAATTCTCATACTATGGATACTGTTGTTGTAATCTATATGTGCTATACACAAATAAAATCCTATAATTTATAGTACTCAAAGGTTTAGTTTGAGATCCCTTTGAAAATTAAATCGAGGTGTGCCGCGCAAAATAAAATCACAAATACGTGGCCCTCTTTAATTATTTCCTTTAAAATACTCGGAACGTGCCATTTAGCGAATTTTTATGGCCCCCGCAAAGTTAACAACGCATTAGTTGCTTTAGGTGCGTATTTTAATAATGTTACCATCTTAAACTCGGGTGTGCATTTATGTGACCCAAATCCAAATCTCAACGTTAGATAAAATGTATTGCGGACTACGGGTGCATTTATGTGACGTGATCCAAGACATATTTTAAATGACGTTGCAATTCTCCTAAAAATGAATAAAAGCGGTTAAAGAGTTAAAATCGAACCATAGGTTTAAACATGTATTAAAATCAGGTAATAGGCCAATTATGATAGTTTAAGCGACCGTGCCAGAACCACGTAATCCGGGGGTACCTAACACCTTCCCCCGGGTTAACAGAATTCCTTACTCAAGAATTTCTGGTTCGCAGACTTCAAAAGGAAAGTCGAAATCTTCCTAGATTTGGGATTTAAAATAAACCGGTGACTTGGGACACCAGAAACAAACCTATCCCAAGTGGCAACTCTAAATAAATTTATAAATAATACCATTTTGAATTATGTCACTTAAAATGAAAAAACTCCCTTATACACTATCCTTTGGGGGTATGGTGAAAAAGGAGGTGTGACACTAAGAGACTAGTATGACTTACACCTAAAATCTTGTAGCCACCTAAGCTAATGTGTCCCTTAGTCACTTCTTTATCATGTGGTTAGCTGCCGCGTTTTGGGGTAAAAATTATTAATCTTTATCCACTTATTAATTAATTAGGTAATGTCTCATTACCCGGTAATTAACCAATTACTTGTATCATTAAAAATTAATTCAAATTACTTAAAATTTTATTTATTTTTAATATACTTTATACATCATACTATCACGGTCATATATTAACGTGTATGGTACTAGTCCATAAATATCGGGTATTATCGCTCGACCCGCATTTTATCCCAAATCGACAAGCTTCAATGAAACTCATTTTCTTTAATTCGTGTACCTTTTATCCTTCACGACACTTACTTATCGCTTGTTATAATTAGCATAAATACGTTAAACTTAAGATAATCTCATCCCCAAGTCTACGTGATTAACTAAAGACAAAACTTTAACATACGCAAATGAAAAATATAATATCTCGTTTTCGAGCTTATGTCAATTTACTTATGGTGTACTTCCACGTACGAAAACATGAGATGTAACAAAAGCGATGTGATCATTCCATGGTATCCATGGAAACTCTTGGCGGTACTGACCCCTCTGAAGATGTTCTAATAACCAAATCAGTAGTAGCAAGTTACAACAGTCAAAGTGTTTGAACCACTTCTTGCAACGATCCAGAGCCCGGTATATGTCCGCTACAATCATCGAGACAATAGTATAGGTTTGTCCCTCAATCCCCTCCATTAAAGCTCTGGTTACCATGGCCAACCTAGTGTGAATTTTGTCCCCTTGGCTTGGGACCACTATCATACCTAGAAAGCAGAAGATGAATAAAAAAACCCTGCGATGAGTCCAACCTAGGGAAGTGATCGAGAATTTGTCATGAAAGATACGGTAAGATTTAATGTGTTTGTATCATTCATAGAGGAAGTCAAAGGGTATGTTATACTTCTTCAAGAACTCCAAGTCCTCCTTCTTTCTCGTGTCCATCATTTTAAGAAACCCCCTAGTATTGCGACTTTCTGGTACTAGTAAATCGGGACCATCCCATGGTAATCCAGTGAACCCTCCGATTTTCTCCAAGCGAGGAGTCATTTCTATGTCACCAAAATAGAATACAACACTTTCTCTTCCAGTAGCAGCTTCGATCAGCATGTTGTTTGGTTCGATGTCCAATATGGAAGGTAGATTTTCAAGAACCCTTTTCATGTGATTTTTATCGCGTGGCGAAAGATTTTCCCACCAGTCTAACAACAACAGTGGTATACTTCGGACCATGCCGAACCTGGGGACTTTGTGCCTTATTTTTTGTGAAATAAACAGAGGACACATGAATTAGACACGCATTGATCACATGTTTCTAGCAAAGTTCATAATATGAACTGAATTAGGAAGAGTTTCATATTATTGAAGATACCTTAGCTTAACATCATCACTAAGTGGAATTAGGCAGTCACATAGCAAATAGAATCATGCTGCAAATTTCAAACAAACTAATTGAAATAAGCATATAGAAAAGAATGGAATACTAAGTGTTAAGGAAAACCAGTCGAGAAGAAAGCAAATAGGGATGCAGCAGTGGCCAAATTCCAAAGAGTTAGGCCTTGTCTTTCAGCGGCCAAATAGTGTAGAAACCAGAACAATAGAACAAAGAGAGAACTTAAGTTTTTAAGAAGCATAAACTTTTACAAGTAGTGAAGTTGTTTAGTGAAGAGGTTATGTCTCAATGGGTTCTAAAGCGTCCGTGTTTAAAATCAGGGCAAGGGAAGGGCTGTTATAGCATACAATAGAGTAAAAAAAATATGATATAAAAATCAATTACACACAAATAAGGTATGAAAATGAATTAATCAATCAATTAAGGTCAGTCATGAATCAATTAACGGAATAGAAATGAGTAATTACCGCTTAACTTAAGGAAGATCTCACGCGAAATCAATTAATAACTAAGAATGAGGTTAAATAAAGTAATAACTAATCCCGAAATCAATTAGGAGTCAATAACACAAAATCAGCCAGTAGTACGGGTACACAAATAAGGTAAGAAAAAGTAAGAACATAATAAGGAAATACGGGTCCTAAATTCAAATCCTAATTTAGGCAAGTAAATCAATTAACACTTTAATTGACAGAACTAAGGTAAACGGGGAAGAACAGTAGAATAAATAGCCAAATAATCGAAACCCTAGGAACTACAAAGCCAGATATATGGAGCTTAATTAAATTACGTAAAAATCATTCGAAAAAGTAAATAAAAATTAGAGATGAAAACACTTAAATTTTTAAAATATTTTTTTTAGAAATGCATTAGAACCAAAACCCTAGTTTTTAGGGTAAATGAAATCGGTCAACAATAATAGTAAAAGCAAAAATTTCTAAGGGAAAAATACCAAACAAACACAAAATCGCTCCAGATCTAAACGGATTCAACCAGAAATAGCTCGGTTGATGAAAATAGACAGAAGCGAATCAAATTTTGTTTGAACCAGAGATTTGGAACCATAAAAATACCAATACATTCGTGCTTACAGATTGAACATAGAAGGAATAGTCGAGAAAAGAGAGACTTTGAACCAGATTTGGTTCGAGTCCTCGAGATTCGTATCAAGCAACATAAAAATAATACAAGTAGAGAGATGAGGCCGGACAACGCATGAAATCGAAAGAAAACCCCATGAATCAAGGGGGATTTGTGACGATGGGCTACGGTTAGAGGGGGTAAGAGAGAGAAGAGATGAGAGAATAGATGAGAGAAGGGATCCAGATGTGGTGGGTTAGGGGAAAACGAGGGTATGATTTAGGAATAGTATAATTAAAAAAGGAAGGTCGATCCTGGACTGCTGATCTTCTGGATCAACGGTCAGGACTAATTATAGGCTGGGGTAGGTTATTGGACGGGTAGGGTAGTTGGGTTTGGGTATTGGGTTATGGGTTAGGATAATTGGACTTACTTGTGTCACGCCCCAACCTCGGGAGGCGCGACCGGTTCTCAATCGAGTAAATCCAACTGAGCAAGCCTTACTGACACTTACTACCCAACTCAATATGATTAAGAAAATTTGCTTTCGATTATTTAGAAAATAGCAAACTTGAACATTCAACGTTGTTAGTTTATTTTTTTTATATCATAAATCTTAAATCGTGGTTAAGTTTCCAAGATTTATATATTCATTGCTTAGAAGAACTAGAGAATAAAGTTCTACACAGATCATTAACCCATCCATTACCCATACATAACCCACACATTGTCTACATAGCCTCTATGGATACAAAAGACATAATATGAAAAAGCCGGCAACAAGGCCCTGGCTATACCTCAAAAGTGAAAGTCTACAACAAAAGATGAACGACATAACCCCTTTGAAGGAAAAAGGGCTCACCAAGTCTTTAGGAGGAGGACACTCCATTATGCGCGATCGGCACTATCCGCTATAGAACCACCTGCATTCATTTAAAAATGTAGCGCCCCTAGCAAAAGGGATATTAGTACCATGGAATAGTACTAGTAAGTATAACTAAACAACATCTAGTTAGAAAAAACTATACAGGAATAGGAATTCACAAGTATAACTCAAAACTTCAACCGATCACCACATTATCAATCAAAAGAATCATACAACTTTCACATCATTTTTCCATGGCTTTTAGTTTGGGCATTCCATACAATTCATCATTTATTTCCAATACCACCGCTATCTTAAGAGGAGTCTGATCTCGATCCGATCGGCTAGGCTGCCTCATTTGAGACATACACTTCAATCAAAATCTCATTTTCCATTTTTCCGGAATTCATTCACAATACCACCGCTATCTTGAGCAGAGTCCGATCTCGGCTCGATCGGCTATGCCGCCTTGCCAAGGCATTGTTCCCTTCGCATTAATAATTTCGTTTCACATATGTCATTTCATTGGCACTTGGGGCCACAACTTATCACATCATTCTTGGCACTAGGCTGTATTTTACATTATTCCCAATTCAATATTAGCTTAGCCATTTAGGACAGTAGGTGCACACAAGAGCAATTTAAATTGTACGCATGGATAAGACTTCACATATATGGCACAATATATGCAGCTTCAATCTAGATTTAAGGTCTAAGCATTTCAATACATAATTCATACCTTGGCCCCTTTCAAGTTATCAAGATAGCAAGTTGATTATGTTGAGACATATTTTTCACACATATAAGGTTACAACACCAACTCATGTAAAATAACAAGCAATGCAATAATTCAACTTTAATCTTACCATATTCACACAATCACCGATGAAGCTCCATTTCTAAAAGGTGGGGTTTTAGCCATACATACCTCAATATAGATTTCCTTAATCCTTACAAAATTTTGGAACTCTTAGCACTTCGATCTATTGTGTAAGAATTACAAATTGAACCAAGAATTAGAGACGAGATTAAGATTCTAGCTCGTTTGAGCATATTATCAAACACTAAAGGTGCATTGTGATCTTAGGTCCTTTTTGAAAAAAATTCTTCAATGATATACCCCAATTATTGTCTCTTTATTTATCATCCTCCCCATACCCCATTATCTCTTGTGCATGCAAAGTTATTATCCTTTTTTACCCAAGAACTCAATTGTTAACCACTTATCTTAAATAGCAATTTCGAAATTACAGATTATGAAACAAGTTCTTACCTTTTTAGAGTGAAGACCTAGCAACTCTCCTGATAATCTTCAAGCTTTTGGGGTAAGAGTTGGGTGGGGATTAGATGAATGTCACTCCCTCTCTCTTTAGAACTCCTCTCCTCACCCTATTTTCAGTAAAAATAACATAGAGAAGGTCATATTGGGGTATTTTTAATGGGATAGGTTCGGGTTCAAAAAATGAGAAAATAGGAGCCCGAGTCAAATCTGCGATCGCAAGCTGACATGCGGCTTGCAGAATGAACCGCAAAATGCTTCGCAAAATCTCAAGACACTGTTTGGGTATACGACAGAAATGCGGTCCGCATACCTATTCTACGGTCGCATAACGCACCGCAGAACCGCCCCTTACAAAATTCCAAGGGGATTATGCGACGACTATGTGGCCCGCATATCGATTATGCATCGCATAATTGACCGCATAGTTGACCTCAAATTTGACCATCACATTGTTTCACCCTGCGGTGACTATGCAGTTCGCATAGCTGTTATGTGATAGCATTCTTGACCACATAATCGCACTTTTCTAGAAAACATTATTCCTTGCCTTTTCAATGCATAGACCAGTCCAAACGGTTTTACAAATTTCTAACATGTATTCCCAACATGGCACTACGGGCTTTCGAGTTTTGAGTAAAAGTTTTCACGGGGCCTTTCATCCTCCCACACTTAAGATCATTCGTCCTAGAATGAGGATCAAGGTTCACTCATTAGCAAATTTCTTCATGCAATCTCAGTTTCTCACAGTCATGGAACACCTCAATAACTCCGAATTCAGCTAAATCCCTAAATTTTTTAAAAAGATTTGCTAGAGTTTCCTTTGTATCTAGGCCTATCCACCTACCAAAGAGCCCCAGAAACATATCCTAACAGCATATGCATATTCCATAGACAAAACATAACCCGTACAATACTAACCATGGCTACATAGACAATCGTAAAACAAAAACGAAACAGAATAGTTTTATATAGATCAAATCAAGGATACAGAGTTCACAGGGACCAAATAGATGAAAGCTATTACATGTCTATACAAACAAATGAAGGTACTTCCTCCTCATTTCTTCCTTGGCTTCGTAAGTGGCTTCCTCAACCTTTTGGTTTCGCCATAACACCTTTACGGAGGCAATTTCCTTATTTCTAAATGCATATCAAGAATGTCAGCTGGAACTTCTTCATACGACAGTTCTTCATTGACCTCAATAGTTTCAAATGGTATGATAGTAGACGGATCTTCCACTACTTTCCTCAACATAGACACATGAAAGACTGGGTGTACCAATGACATCTCGAGTGGCAACTCAAGCTTGTAAGCCACCTGACCAATCTGCTGGATGATCCTGTATGGTTCGACATACCTTGGGCTCAATTTTCCTTTCTTCCCAAACCGCATGATACCCTTTATGGGGGAAACCTTTGAGTATACCCAATCATCTTTGTTGAACTCCAAATCCCTTCGACGAACATCCGAATAAGACATTTGGCGACTTTAATCAGTTTTCATCCTTTCCTTAATAATTTTGACTTTCTCCATGGCCTGGTGCACAAGGTCTGGCCCTATTAATTCAGCTTCTCTAACCTCGAACCACTTTCTACCATACAGTGCCTCAAATGGTGCCATCTAGATACTAGCATGGAAGCTATTATTGTAAGCAAACTCTATAAGTGGCAAATGATCATCCCAGCTACCTTTGAAATTAAGAGTGCAAGCACGCAATATGTCCTCAAACGTTAGAATAGCCCGCTCCGCTTGCCCATCAGTCTGGGGTGAAAAGTTGTGCTAAGATTTACCTGTGTGCCCAAACCTTGCTGAAATTTCTTCCAAAAGTTGGCTGTGAATTGAGCCCCTCGATCTTAAATGATTGAGACTGGAGTACCATGCAACCTGACTATTTCCTTGATATACAACTAAGCATACTGTTCTGAGGTGTCCGTAGATTTAACTGGCAAGAAGTGCGTTGATTTCATGAGTCGATCCACTATTACCCAAATTGAGTCGAACTTGTGCGGAGTGCGTGGTAACCCCACCACAAAATCCATGTTGATCATTTCCCATTTACACATTGGTATCTCTGTGCTTTAAGCCAATCCTCCGGGTCTTTGATGTTCGGTCTTCACTTGCTGATAGTTCAGATACCTTGCCACAAAGTCCGCTGCATCCCTCTTCATGTTATTCCACCAATAAACTTCTTTAAGATCACGATAAATTTTTGTAGAACCTGGGTGCACTAAATACCTGTAACTGTGAGCTTCTGCCATAATCATTTCCTGAAGACCTTCAATATCTGAAACACATAGGCGGCCTTGACACCGTAGGGTACCATCATCTATGCCAAGGGAAAACGTTGCGGTCTTGTGTTTATGAATCCCCTCTTTTAGTTTTGCTAATAATGGATCATTGAATTGCTTTTCTTTCACCTCCGCCATGAGCGACGATTCCGCCCTATTCTGCACAATTATCCCTCCTTCACTAGAGTCCGCAAGGCAAACCCCCAAACTAGCCAACTGATGAACCTCCTGGGCCAACGACCTCAAATATGCCTCCAAATGAGCCAAACTTCCCATAGATTTTGGTTCTTAGGGAAACAGTACTACAGGGTGGTTCCAAGGAGGTTACTATCGGTGGGGATGGTGTTCTGTGACTTCAGGGCCATCTATGTGTTCCTAATGTTGATGGATTGAGAAAAGATTCTATATGAGGCACACAGTTCTCGGTATTCTATTCATCCATGTGCTACGAAGATGTATCTCTACCTAAGGCAGCATTATTGGTGGAGGCGGATGAAGAATGACATAGTTTAGTATGTAATGAGGTGCCTAAATTGCTAGAAGATTAATTATGAACACCAGAGGCCAGGTGGCCTACTCCAGCAGATGGTTATACCTGAGTGGAAATGTGAGCGCATCACTATGAGATGGAGCCAGTTTACATTGTGTCACGACCCGAATTTCCCTCCGTAATATGTCGTGATGGCACTTAGTATCTATGACTAACTAAGCCTAAAATATATGCACAATAACTAAATTAATAACTTGAACAGCAAACATCAACAATTATATACATGTACAAATCCCAAAACCCGGTGAAATATAAGCCAGAATCTCTAGATACAGCATGGAACACTTCTATACATCATTATTTATAAGATGAAAAGGAAATAAGAAGAAGAACAAGATAGAAGAGGACCCCGAGGCCTGCGGACGCCGACAAGTGCACCTTGAAGTCTCCAAGCAGTGGCACAACACTCTAATATCGAGGCTGGTAGGATATACCTGGGTCTGCACAAAAAGATCTGTAGAAGCATAGTATGAGTACACCGCAATATTACCCAGTAAGTACCAAAAATAACCTCTGTAGAGTAGTGACGATATCAGGTTAGGAACCTACTGGAATATAAGCAATAAGGCAGATAATAACATGATGTGATAAAATAGAAGAGTAGTGATACAATAAGAATGTACAAAAAGTAACAGTACGGGAATCAAAGAAGACAATTATAACACGTAAGGAAGCAAGAATCTTACAAGTTAAGGAACAACAATAAGAACAAATAATACAACAACTAGAGGAAAACAACAACTGCACGTCAGAAACCTCGTGCCACAATAACAATCTGCATGATAGAAACCTTGTGTCATAATAGCGATCCGCACGGCAGAAACCTCGTGCCAATTAACAATCCGCACAGTAGAAACCTCATGCCTAATAACAATCTGCACGGCAGAAACCTCGTGCCTAATAACAATCTGCACGGCAGAAACCTCAGGCCTAATAACAATCCGCACGGCATAAACATCATGCCACATAACCAAACAATCGTCTCAACAATAACCATGGGAAAAAAATAACAATAGAAATAATGAAAATTTCAAGGATAGCAATTTTGAGTAAGGATCACGCAATTAAATAATGAATGTGGAATTAGGAAAATAGGTAATTCATTTGAGCATGTAGCAAATTGAAAATAAGAGATAAGACAGGTTGACATGTGAAATTAGGCTAATCATGATGACTATGTTTGTAACAAATTATTTGTGATACAAAAATAAATTGCAACCAAAATGGAAATATGAAGAAAAATAATTTTATTGATGAATATTTGTGAGTGCAATTCTATGTCTCCCTTGATTCTCCTCTATGAAATTCTCCGTGATTCCAGGTCTTGGAAAGCGTCTTTCTCGAATGTAGGACGATGCAGACCTCCTTGTGATGTATTTAATCGCCAAGAATGTCGAGCAAAACTTTGTTGTTATGGGTTGGTCTCTGGGAAGAGCTCCGTTGATCACTCATTTGTTGAAGAACTATGCACTTGTTGATTGATCTCTCTGTTTGCGGATGCCTTCAACAATTGTGGAATTCTCTTCTCCAACTCTGAATGTCCCTTGAGAGTTACCCCTCTATTTATAGTTTTAGAGGATGGACAGTCCAGCTACATATGAACTCTCTTGCTTGGCTCATGTCATTTTAGCCAGTTGGCAACCTATGGTTGGTTCTTGTTTTTTGACTTGGATTGCCACATCATTTAATACGTGGCGCCATCTTTTTGACTTGCAGCTTGACTAGATATTTCATGTCACTTGACATATGGCATGAGTCTATACCTTAAGATGAAATGGACCTTGGGCTTGAAGATAATAAAAGAGGCTAATTTAACTTGTAAATCCCAAATTAATTATTTAACGTAGTTGTTTTTAATACACATTGTTTTTGGATTAGACCCAATAAATTTTATATGTCTATAGATGCCCCGTACTTCAAAATTTTTTGAGTGTAGACTAGACAAACCATAGAGACGAGACTTGAAGTACCTGTGCAGGTTATCGTTTTAGGTGAAGACAATTTGTTCGATACCAATCTCACCTGAAACAAATTGCCGAATTTGTACTCACGTCCAACTACTCCCTTCTGTGGCAGAATAAGTACTTAATTAAATTAATGATCCTTAATTAAATAATGCAGCATTGGGAGAGTATTAGTATGTTAAAATATTAAGTGAGCTCGGATGAATCCAATTACATTCCATGTGTGCAATAAATTAATTTGTATGATCAATCCAAGTTTATTCACATAGCTAAAGGTTCAAATGCCACATAGGAGTATTTGTAGGGAACTTGATCACCTCTCTTGGATTGACGTGAGAAGGTAAGGAACTTGACTTCTCCTGTGCATTTGGCCAACCTAAGATGGAAAAAACTCTTCGAGTATTTTTAAAAAATACTAAATTGTTGGACTCCTTCCTTGTATTACTTAACTACTTGGCCTGATCTTTTTTATGTGAAAAATGATTCCTTTAGAATTTTCAATCTCAATTAACTTATTATTCCCCGACTTTACAACGGCAAATTATTCGTTTTCTTTGGCTTATTCAAACACTTCTCGGAAGTTACCTTCTAATGAATATTTACCATTTAAAACTTTCAAGTTAAACAAGAATTTCCTATTTTACTTTATGAAGAATTCTTTTTGCATAAATAAAGTTCCACCAACTTAAGCAATCTATATAAGAGATCTTTGTTTCCTTTATCTTGACATATGAGAGTCGTGAACATAGGGTTTATTTCAAGCTGAACATGGCTGCTCGTAGTCTTCTTTCACTTCTTTCATTGCTTATTTCTCCCTCTAAAATAGAAAAAATATCAGTCATGACTTTTTTCATTTGCGATACCAGTCAGCCAGCCTTGCACCCTTGCGAAAAAGATTTTATATTTTGCTGTGGGAGATTTAGATCATGAGCCGCTTGTTTCTACCAAAAGTAGACTCATAGGGCAGAAACATATAAAAAAATCAACACGAATCTCCTTTTGTATCAGCTGGAATTAATTTTCGAAGTTGAACTACACGTCTGGCCTGTGTTAATCTCATAGCTTTGCGCACTCTCGACAAAAGGTTCATATCTTGAGATCACGGAGTCCAAATCACAAGTTGCTTGATTCTACTGATTCTAGACTCAAAGAAATCCAACATATCAAAAATTAAGAGTCAAATTCCTTTTATATTGTCAAGAATTAGTTTTTGAAGTTGGCATACACGTCTGACCGATTGATCTCACAGCTTTGTGCACTCTAGGCGAAAAACTCTTATCTCGAGATAGGAGCGTCCAAATCACAAGCCCTTTGTGGCACTGAAATTAGACTCCTGGGAATACAACATATGTAGAAACTTGAGTCAGGACGTCCTTAGGTTTTCCCAGATAATTTTTTGAATCTGGAACACGAGTTCCGACATGATGGCTCGATTTTTCAGCTTTGCATGCTCTTGCTAAAAAAAATGCATATATCAATACATGAGCATCCGAACTACAAGTTGTATACACCATTGGTAAGAATAAATAGAGAGATAAAACATCTATTAAACTCGAAGCTCCATCCACTTTGATCCATACGCAACAAAACATTAAATCAAGCGCAAAAATCGAGAGGATTGTTCGGGCAACAAACTTCTTTTTCCCTCCTTTTATTTTTTATATTGTAGGTTTGGAGAAGATTTATATGGAGAGTTCTCTAATTTGTATCATGAGAAGAAGTGGATGATCACCATTCCTTATTGTAGGGAAGAGATTCATAAAGCGTCCTATCTTTCGCGATTTGATGGAAAAGTGCACGTCACAATGTCACCATCTGCATTGAAGCGTCATGTCATTGACACCGGTTCTTGTTGCTGAGTGAAAACTTCTTTTGGTTGTCTTTATTTCTTGTGCGTGGCAGGTGGAACAGCTGGTTTCAGATACTCAACTACCTAACTCATGGTCGAGGCCAGAGATTAACGAGGCTCCCTAATTTTATCTTCCCTTTTTCCATGCTGATTAGATTTAATCAAACATTTTGTTACTCATGCTAACCTTTATCTTCTTTTATTTTGTTAGAATATGGGGTTGTGGAGAAGTATTCATGAAGCAGCAGAAAACCTAAACGGAATCATCACTATCACATGAACCATTGGTCCGAAAGTATAACGTCTCAATTAGTGCACTGAATACATCTATCATCGTTAACCAACCCACCCAGCAAGAACCAAAGCATACACTACTCTACAGGAAGATATCTCTAAGCCTTGTGTTGAATTAAGAATCTTGTCATAAACATTGATACTTAGTGCTAGACTGAGCTTTGCTCCGTCGACACCAATCAATCAGATGAAATCAAAAGTTTCATGTCGTCTGCATCGACATTTATGAGTGTAGATATAGTGTTGGGTTGTTGAAATGTCATGCTATTGATACTGAGGACATTAAAAATACTTTCTTTTATAGTATTTTGCGAGAGTTCGATCGATCTTGATATCCCTAAGAGATGCATTGCTAGCGAACCTCTCGTCTCTTTGTTGCATCTTGGCGAGAGAGATATATAAAGTGTCCTGTCAACCTTGGGAACAAAATCCCTGCACGTGGGGGCTTGGAGAGACAACATTTCATCATTGGCAAGCCAACATGTACCACATTGCATCACTGCATGTTGACGAGGAAGACAACTGGAGTAGGCCTTTCCAACTTTGGCAAGCAAACACTTAGCGTGTCTCTGCAAAAATATTTATTTCTCAAAGCAGGATCAATGAAATCACAAGCTGCTTCTTCCTAAGGAATCAAAACTCAAGGGATTGGAACATATAAAAATTTAGTACCAAATTCCTTGAGGATTATACGCAATATGTTTTTGAAGTTGATAAAATCGTCCAACGTTTTAACATTACAACGTTGTACAGTCTCGACAAAAGATTGATATCTTAAACTAGGAGTGTTCGAATAGTGATCCGTTTTCACCATTGGAAAGCAAGCTCTGACACCTGTCACACTTGAAAGGTTCATACCAGTATTTCCCTCGTAATGGCTGTAATAAATTCTGAAGTTGCTCCTAACGTCTGTCATACTTGCAATCTATTGTTGCGCACTCCTGTCAAAAAATTCATATCTCGAGCTATTGGACTCCAAATTGAGATCCATTTATGATGTTAGAAATCAAAATCTTATAAATGTAACACATATGAATTTTATGGCAGAACTCCTTTCGAGCTGGAAAAAAAATTCTCAAAATCCACCTAGCTGCAGTAACTTTCAGATTCGTGTAGTTTCGGCAGAAAAAATAGTATCATGAGCTAGGTGACTCCAAATTGTGATCTGTTTGCACTGTTATAAAGTAAATGCATAGATCTGCAACACATATGAATTTAACGGAACAAATCATTTTGAGATGGAAACAAAAAATTCTCAAATTCCACCTCATTGCAGTAACTTTCAAAATTGTGTAGTTCCAGCGAAAGAAATAGTATCTTGAGCTAGGTGCCTCCAAATTGCAAACAGTTTGTGTTGTTGGAAAACAGACATCCAAATCTACAACATACAAAATGTTATGGGCATAAAATCTTCCAGATAGACCATAGTATGTTTTTCAAAGTTGATCCTGTAGTCGATTGAGCTTGCTTTCCATCTCTACGCTCTCTGAATTATTCTGCGAATGTTGTTTTTTTCTTGAAATCGACTTTACAATCTTTCATGTATTAACTTTGACTATCACGCTTCAAAAATCTTATCTCTTCATTTTCTTTTAGAGAGTCGCAAAGGATCTCAAAAGGTCCATATATCATATTGAGATGTAATAAAGGATGCGGATATGTTGAAGTTTTGACCATGCAAAATCTCTATTAGAAAGAAATAATTATTATAGTAGATCGTCATGCAAATCCACTCCTTCACCAACGGTTGCACTTGAATTATTGATAATATTGAAGTTCATAAATGGCGGCTCCCATGATGATTGAAGTTTTGTTTAAAGAGTGACACTTCTCTCATATGGGACCTTCAACCAACACTTGCACAAGAGAAGCAACATCCTGGTCGAGGCCTAACAACAGAACCCATGGCCAAGAGATCGTCACTACTATTGAAAGCGAGAGACGTACATCGAAAATGGTGTATTAAATGTGGAGACATAATACAAACTCGGAAACGCATTCAAGACACCATCAACAAAGCCTAGTTTACTATCATTTTCATTACTTCGGCTTTTGTATAGGATGATGTCTAATTTCTTTCATCTCTACATTTTTGGATGTATCAACTTTTTTAAGATTGAAGCAATAAAATATCTTTTACACTTCAACGAAAATTGTCTTCTTCCTTGTATTTATATATGTCTCCATACTTGAAAGAGTTAATGTGATTATCCCATAAGCCAAACCTTTTCTTTTTAAACACATGGGACTGAACTTAGAATGAAACTCTAAGCTTCCTACGTACATCGATGAAGAGGATCAAGTCATAATGTAGTTCAGAGGGATGAGTTCTTTTTTTATGTCCTAATTTTTGCCTAGGCCGCCTTTCGTGAGGTTTTCAACCTGACGGACTTTTTTTGGCCGTACATAGTTTACAGTCATGTGTGCCAGGAGTGTAGCAACATGAAATATAGGATCATGTATCAAGGAGCGTCATGACTTGCAGTTTAGGCTTGTATGTCGAGGAGCGGAGGTGACTTTCATGGGAAGTAGTGCTTAAGAAATTTTCCATTGATAAGACGAACTCTTAGACCATATTTATCAACAATTTTATATGCACCACTTGAATAGGCTTCCTTCACAACATATGGCCCATCCTATTTGGAGGTAAACTTTTCGCCTATGCTTTTGTTCAGAATTATGGGTCATTGCACAGCTAGGACTAAGTCGCCCACTTGGAATGATCGTGGCCGCACTTTCTTGTTGAAGGCTCTACCTAGTCGAGCTTGATAGCAATCCAATTTTTATTGCACTTCCAATCCTTTCTCATCCAATGCCTCTAACTCTGCTAAGCGAAGTTGAGCATTTTCTTCCGATATGAGTCCTTCTTGGATTGCAATTTGCAATGATGGAATTTGTTGCTCCAACAGAAAGACTGCTTAAACACCATACACCAAAGAGTAAGGAGTTACTTATGTAGCAGTTCTGAAGGTTATCCGATATGCCCACAAAGCTTTACCAATTTTCTCATGTCAGTCTCTCTTGTTCTTTGCAACAACTTTCTTCAAAAGGTTACCAAGCGTCTTGTTAAAATCTTTAGCAAGGCCATTGGTAGGTGCATTATACAATGAAGACTTCTGTTGCTTGAAACCAAATTTCTCACATAGACTCCTCACGAGCTTGTTGTCAAATGGCATTCCATTATCAGTGATTATGTACCTTGGTATGCTGTACCTAAAAATTATGTTCGGATTGATAAAATTGGCAACAGTTTCCTCTTTTACTTCCTTGAGTGGAACAACTTTAGCCCATCTAGAGAAGTAGTATGTGGTAGCCAATATGCACATCTGTTCCTTTGATGACTTTGGAAGCGGTCCAACAACGTCAAGTCCTAATTCAGCAAAAGGCCATGAAGCTACAGCTGATGAAGAGGCTCCGGAGGTTGGTGGATATAGTTGGATTGGAATTGACACACTTGACATCTTTTGGCATGTTCTATGCAATCCTTCATCATTATCGGCCAATAGTAGCCCATCCTCTTGATGCAAAAATGGAGCTTAGAATCAGATTGGTATGCTCCACATGAGCCAGAATATGCTTCCTCCATCTCTTGGTAGGTTTGTTCTTAGTCAAGACATTGCAAGAATAGTCCTTCAAAAGAGCGGCGAAATAATGTCCCCTTGTAGAAAAAAAATCGTGGTGACCTTCGCTTGATGTCTGTTCTTTATCGCGGATCCTCGAGTATCTTTCCATGTTCAAGGTACCCTATCAATGGTTTTCCTCCAATCCTCTTCTTCAATCACCCAATGGATGTATGATGACTTTTGTTGATTTGAAGATCAAGAAATATAGGAATGACCCATCGATGAAACACATGTACCTTTGTTGACTCATTCTCTCCAAGTGACATCGTCATGGACAAGTTAGCCAAAGCATCATCCATGCAATTTTCTTCTCTTGGGACATGGTTTAAGAGCGCTTGGTCGAATTGTTTGAGTAATCAATAAGCATATTGGTGGTATGGAAAAAGATCTTCCTTCTTTAAATCGTAACTCCTCAAAAATGTATTAATGATCAACTTAGAGTCGATGTATATCTCCAACTGCAGAACCTCCATGTCCAATGCCATTTCATGACCGATAATAAAAGCTTGATACTCGGTAACATTGTTGGAGCATGTTTCACCCTAAACAAAGGAGAATGGAAAGACTTATCTATCTAGAGAGATCAACACAACATATGGCCTCGCACTGTTCTAACGTGTGGATCCATCAAAGAACATTGTCCATGGTGGAAATTCTTCGGCGAACAAAATGTCTTCATCTGGAAACTCATCAGAAAGCTCCCATTCTGCAGGAAGAGGATGATCAGCTAGAAAATTGGCTAATACTTGTCCTTTCACAGGATTTTGAGGTATATATGTGATCTCATATTGGTTAAACAATATGGACCATCTTGCTAGGCGTAAATAAAGAACTGGTCGAGTTATCACAAACTTCACAGGATCTGGTCGAGAGATGAGTTTGATGGTGTATGCTTCAAAATAATGCCTTAGTTTCTTTATTGCATAAAGTAATGCTAAGCATATTTTCTCAACAGGCATGTAGTTCAGCTCAACTCCTATCAGTGTTCGAATGAGGTAGTACAAGGCTTGTTCCCTTCCTTCATCATTCTCTTGAGCAAGTAGTGCCCTAAATGAGCATTCTTATGCCGCAATGTACAGTATCAATGGTTTCCCAAGAGTTGGTGCCCCTAACATAGGTGGATTCAACAAGTATCTTTTGATGCTTTGAAAAGCATTTTTACATGACTGATCCCAATGGAAAGGAATATCCTTCCTCAATAGATAATTGAAAGGTTGACATCGTCCGGAAAGATTAGAGATGAACCTTGGGATGAATGCTGAATTTCCCTGTAGAGTTCGAAGCTCCCTCTAGTTCTTTGGCTCAGGCATTTTCTGAATGGTTTCAATGTTTTTGGGATCAACTTTAATTCCACTATGATGCATAATGAAGCAGAGAAACTTTCCTGAGGTAAATCCAAATGCACACTTGATTGGATTCATCTTTAGGTCAAATTTTCTTAACCTTTCAAAAAACATTCAATGGTCTTCATGGTGGTAACGCCCACTCTTAGTCTTCACCACCAAGTCATCGACATAGCATTCAACCCTCTAATGAAGCATGTCATCAAAGATGTTTTGAATCGCATGTTGGTAGGTGGTACCAGTATTCTTCAGACCGAAGGGCATCACTTTGTAGCAGTATATCCCTTTTGGTGTTTGAAAAGTAGTATATTATTTATTTTTTGGACACATTCTGATTTAATTGTATCCGGAGGACCCATCTATGAATGACATAGCTTCATTCCTTGTTGTTGAGTCAACTATGAGTTAAATAATTGGTAACAAAAAGTCATCTTTCGGACATACCTTGTTTAGGTCTCGAAAGTCCACACTACCATGTATTTGACCATTCTTCTTCTTGATAGGTACAATATTCGATATCCATGATGGGTAATTCACCTCTCTAACAAATCCTTCCTCGATGAGCTTGTTGACTTCAACTTCAACTTATGGTACTAGCTCGGGTCTAAACATGTGTTGTGACTGTTTCACAGGGCGTGCTCCACTTTTGATCCCTAAATGATGAATGGATACCTTTGGACTAAGACCAAGCATTTCTTTATACGACCAAGAGAAGACATATTTGTACTCGTTCAATAACTTGGTGTATTCCTCCTCCTTCTGAGGCGTAAGAAGCGCACTAATGAATGTGGGGCGTGGATCGTCTGGAGTGCCTAAATTGAGTTCCTTAAGCTCATCCACAATTGATTGACCTCCATCTTCTAGTTGAGGGGGAGCCTCGAGGACTTCATCATCAACGTCAAGGCATGGGATATCTTCCATAATTATGTGATAGGATGTTTCCACAAAGTCTGACTTTTCTCTTCGACTTTCTTGGATGGTCGGCATGGCTTCTTTCTCTTTCTCTGCTTCCGTACGAGGCTAGTAAATGTAAACAATGGTACTCGTTTGCACCTTCAGTGGACCATCTATGGATATTGACAATATGGACTTCCTCTTCATATATGATGGGAAACACTACAGATTTCTTTGTTAGCACCAACTTCAAAAATGATTTCGCTCTTCATGGAGTAGTTCCTTGTGTTCTGACATTATCTTTCTAGATGATGACTTCCTTGTGATTCCAAAGCGATAAAAGACGGAGGTCTTTGAGGTAGCGGAAACTTCTTTTAGATGTTTGGAAGATACACGTTCACCTTTGTGACTTAGCCTTTCAAACACCGAGACCGGAGGGATTGAGCCTCTAATGTGATCAAACAGTGAAGCCCGTTGTTTTATTTTCTTTCCCTTGACTTCCTTCATTTCCTCTACCGAGGTGTGTTGTGATGAAGCTATCTCTTTTCTTCTCTTAGATAAAATTTGAAGAGGCTCGACCAAACTAAATCCCAACCCAAACTTTGGAGTGGCGACATAGTGCCCTTGCTTTCTCAACTTCATTTGGGACTCAGTAAGCCCATGTATCTTTTCACCAGTGACATTATCTTTGAGTTCTCCTAGCCTTGATGGATTCGAGAGATGATAACCAGACTTTCCAAGCAGTATGAAGGCCTTTGGATCATAGTGCCCTTTTATTTATCAACTTAGATATTGTCTTTAGTAAACTCATAAGTCAGGTATGGGATTTGTGCAACTGGGACAGTCATATTCTCCTTCAAATGTTGGATATCTTTGTGACACATTTGCTTCTTTGGAGTGCATTCCTGTAGTGAAGGTTGCCTTTTCTTTCGACGGTCACGTGGATCATAGTGAAAAACTAGATGCTCTTTATCAGTGTTTGTCTGTATGTCACCTTGAGATGATGATATGTTAATGGAGACTTCTTCAGTTCTCTTCTTAGGCAACTTGGTGATAATCCATTGGGCCTCATTTTCTTATTCTTACTTGACATCAGCTTCGTTGACTGATGATGGTTTGTCCATACTTGGTTCGCAAGAATCTAGGTAGAATTTTGCGTCTGTAAAGTATGACTCCGTCTTAGTAAAAGGATTGATGTCTGCATCAAGCTTGACTATCTCTCCATCCCTTATGTACTTCAGAATTGATGCAAAGTAGACGATACCACTCCATTTACATGAATCGAAGGACATCCAAGAATTAGGTTGTATGATGTTTTAGCCTCTATGATGTGAATCAAGCTGTTTGACTTCATATCATCAATGGATAATCCTACATGAATCTTACCTATGGCTCGTTGTCCTCCCTGGTTGAAACCATGGATTGTTAGGTTACTTTTGGATAGCTCATCGATAGAGATCACAAGCTTTTTTAACACCATCTTCAGCATGATGTTTGTCACACCTCCTTTTGGTCTCAAGACCCTCAAACACTACCACACAGGAATGATGAACTCGGTCGACCACTATATAATCACCCACCGGTGTAGATACATAAATAGGGATACCCAAGGCATCACTAGGCATAGCCAGGTAAGGTGCAAAATAAGACGACACATATGAATACGTAGACCTAGGGTCAAATAGCACTGAAGCATCCCTATCACAGACCAGAATAGTACCTGTATTAATAGCATCTGAAGACTCAGCCTCTGGCCTGGCTGGCAAAGCATAACACCGGGGCTGGGCCCCACCTCCCTGAACCATGTCTCTGGGATGATCGGCTGCTGGCTGACATCTACCTCTGGCGGTACGAGCTCCACCTCTATGATCTCTACCTCCACCTCTATGGCCTCTACCCCCGCCTCTAGCTGGCTGGGCAGGATGTGGAACCTCCGGTGCCTGAATCATAGCATGAGAACTCTGATGCTGAGAGTTGTCAGAAGCTCGAGGGCAATACCTGGCAATGTGCCTCGTGTCGCCACACGTGAAACAAGCCCTCGGCTGCTGAGAATAACGGAGTGGTGGTATGCTGATAGGTGCTGATGGTGAACTGAAAAGCTACTGGTCAGAATACTACGACTAAGAGCAACGACCACCTGAAGTACCATAGGCAACATGAAGAACTGACTGAAAGGGCCTCGGAGGATAGCCTCTACCATAAGAATTTTTACCTCCAGATGAGGTACCACTGAACCTACTCGTATGACGGGGCCTCTTATCTGACCCGTGACCACCTCCCCGTGCAAGAGCCATCTCAACTCTACGGGCCGCGTTGGCCGCCTCCTGAAAGGAAATCTCACTACCAGGTCCCATAGCCATCTGGAGACGGATCAGCTGAATCAATCCATAAATAAACCTATGTACCCTCTCTCGCTCTGTGGGAAGTATAATAATAGCATGGCGTGCCAAATCAATGAACTGCATCTCATACTAGGTGACTGTCATGGAGCCCTACTGGAGGCGCTCAAACTGCCTGCGAAGTGCCTCCCACTGAGTAACTATGAGAAACTTCTCCAAAAATAACTCTGCGAACTGATCCCATGTAAATGTTGGTGACCCTGCTGTTCTAGATAAACAATTGTCCCTCTGTCACACTTCCTTTTTACGTTTAATACACCCCGTGAAGGGCGTAAATGTGTTTTTCCACTTAAAGGACAATCGGAACATGATTTGTTATTATTTATTCAGAGTCACCACTTGGGAGATTAATGGTGTCCCAAGTCACCGGTTGAATCCCGAACCGAGGAAAATATGACTCTGTTAAAAGTCCGCGAAATAAAAACCCGGATAAGGAATTCTGTTAACCAGGGAGAAGCTGTTAGGTATTCCCGGATTCCGTGGTTCTAGCACGGTCGCTCAACTGTTGTATTTAATTTTTTTATCTGATTTCAATACATGTTCTATTTTAATGTGCCTTTGTTAATAACTCACTTTTATTATATTTATTATTTATTTTTATAAGAATTACAACGTCGTGAAAATGTATCTCGAACCACGCCGCACCAGTGTGCCCGTGGCTTTTGACACACTTCGACTTCGTTGAGATTTGGATTTGGGTCACATAAATGTGCACCCGTATTTAGGAAGGTAATATTATTGGTATGGCGCCTAAAGCGACTACGCGTTTATTATCTTTGGGGAAGACTGTGAAATTCGCTAAACGATCTTCCCAATTTCTAAGTATTTTTATATAGCAAATGTTAAGGGCCCCGCCTTTTGTATTTCGTTTGGTGAGGCTCGTCTCATTATATTTTAAAGGACAAACCTAAAAGCGACTATATTCTCTATTTTTTTTATTTTTGTCTCTAAAAAATAAATCCTAATTGATTATGTTGAAGTCCCGGGCCTAGAGTTAAAGCTAAGATGAATTAATGATACAGAGTTCGAACTCCTATTTGCACAATTAAATTAGTTCTATTTGGGCCCAACGCGTGATCCAAACTGCCCAAATCCTTGCATTCGTTTCAGCTTCAACAAATGGGCCATTCAAGTGAGGCCTATTTGAAGATTATCCAGTTGGACAAGGCACCGAATTCAAATGAAAAAGAGTTAAAACATTGGGCTTAACAACTCCCAAACATGATCAATAATCACAGACTAAATACTAATTACAATTTGATTAAACTACTTTAATTTATCATACTTAACTAAGCATAATAACTGTTTTAAATTTCTCATCAATACTCAGACAATTACCAGATTTAAAAGAAGAAATTACTGCGGTTGTTGAGCCTTATGCACCAATTTTCAACTCATAAACTCATATGCTAGTGTTCAACAAATTCTATTCCTATCTCTGTTATTTTAAATTCAAAGAAGTAATTGCATATGAGTAATGAACTACAACTAACTAAATCTAGTGTTCAATTTTACAGTTTGCAATTTCAAAGCTAAATACAGTTCCAGCCTCAACATTAATAATCTAATTGTTCATTAGTACACACTTCACAGTCCAAATCAGTAGACAAAGTCGAATTATACAAACTCCACACGATTTTAACATAAAATACTGAACAACTACATATTAATCAGAATTAAATGCTCCACAGATTCCATTTCCTTTCAATCAAGAGGCTACATTGATGAACTTGAGTATGTACCTGGTTTTAGAAATTAAGAAGAAGCATATCAGTTAACAGCAATCTACACAGGCAGCAATCAACAGCCAAAACCCAGTTTAAACCACAAAAGTGTTGAAATCTAATCACACCCGAGCAAATACCACAGTAGCTCGAACAAACAACGATTTCGGTAATACGTAGTACTTTCAGCGATGAAAATAGATCCTCAACAATCAACTAACACAACAAAATTTCATTGAATCCAACAATGCTCAAATTTGAAACAGAAATGAAGAAATCTACACAGAATCTGGAGTTGCACTAACCTAGGCTAATAGAACAGTGAATATTTTTGTTTTACTGATTTTTTTTAGGTTTTTGAATTTTTCAAAGGCTCAAACTTCAAATTTTTGAAATCTGAAAAATGAAAAGGATTTTTTTGGGGGGAATTGGAGGCTGAAAAAAACTCCTTCTTCCAGGAACTATTCATGCCTATTTATAGAAAATTTAAGGTGCAACTTCAGATTTTTATTTTACCTATTAGTCCCTACATTATTTCCATTTTAACCCTCTATTTTCCGACTTGTTAAACAAGTTACTACACCTATTTTATTAAAACTTACACTAAAACCTATTCTAGAAGGTTCTAGTTGTATCTATCATGTTCCTATCCCTTTGAAATTCCTATTCAACCCTCACTTGCATTCTAAAATTACCAATTTTGATTAAGCTACCCTTTTTCATTACCCAAATTGCCACTGAAGTTCCCTGAAATTACTATTAACCCATTTTTTATACCCAAAATACCCCTTTACTAGTCAGAAATTTACATCCCAATATTAACTGATCTCAACCCCTTCATCTTAGCTAAAATTTAACTAAAACTAACTAACATATGATTTATTCAACTATAATCCAACCAGGTTCAACTCTAGGGAAGAATATCAAGAGAATTAAACTGCAACTTATCCTAATGCATATTCTAACAAGCCGTTAATCAAACGAGAGTAATTATCAACATATAATAGACTAAACTGACATCTAAACCCAGAATCATCAAACAATTAGAAAAATAAAATCAGGCATCAACATGAGCTAACATTAACACTACCCATTCGAACTAATAACTACTATTATTTACGAATGACATTAAAATATAATCAACTAACGACCAATCTAACTAACTAATTAAGCTAACGATAAGTCAAAGCC
>MU716933.1:0-43914 GCA_026770625.1 Nicotiana glauca | reverse complement strand
TTTAAATAACTAATCCCGTTCCGACCATCCTTTAATTGGAAAAACTCTTTTTATTATATCCTTCACGGGGTGTAAACCTGTAAAAAAAGAGGTGTGACAGTGGGTATTTCTTTTTCTTAGAAACAGTAGTTATTTAAATAAACAACATTCCAACTCAAGGGTAGAACCTTGACATCCATGGTTTCTAACTCGTAGGCACCTTTTCCAGTGATTCCTCGAATCTCGTAAGGTCCTTCCTAATTTGGACTCACCTTTCCTGCATTGGCTGCTTTCGTTGATTGAAAACCTTTCTTGAGTACAAAGTACCCAATCTTGAAGTACCTAAGATGAGCTTTCCGATTGTAATATCGCTCAATAATTTGCTTCTGCTTAACCATCCTTATCAAGGTCATTTCTCTTCTTTCTTCAAGAAAATAAAGACTTACTCGCATCTCCTCCTCATTTGACTCTTCAGTTGCTTAGGTGTATCTCGTACTTGGTTCACCTATTTCAATTGGAATTAAGGATTCAGCACCATACACGAGTGAAAATGGTATCTCTCCCATACTTGTCTTTGTTGTTGTTTGATAAGCCCACAAGACTCTAGGTAACACTTCTGGCCACTTACCTTTTGACTCCTCTAGCCTTTTCTTCAAGTTATTAATAATAACTTTGTTTTTTGATTCAGCTTGTCCATTGGCCACAGGATGATAAGGTGTTGAAGTAATCCTTTTAATTTTCCAACTCTGGAAGAATTCTGTGATTTTTGCATTATGAACTGCAGGCCGTTATCACACACGATTTCTTTTGGAACCCTAAACCGACATATGATGTTTCACCAAATGAAGTCCCTGCCTTCTTTTTCTCGCAACTGTTTAAAGGCACCTTCTTCTACCCACTTAGTATAATAATCAGTGAATACTAATAAAAAGCATACCTTTCCTTTGGATTGTGATAGTGGACCTACGATATCTATCCCCACTTCATAAAAGGCCATGGTACAATAACAGGATGTAATAACTCTGCTGGTCGATGCATATTGTTACCATATCTTTGGCATTTGTCACATTTGGCCACAAAGCTCTCTGCCTCCTCTTCCATTTTTGGCCAGTAATACCCTGCTCTAATTAGAGTTTTTACCAAGGATCTTCCTCGTGCGTGATTTCCACAATGTCCTTCATGCTCTTCTCTGATCACATGCTCTGTTTGAGAAGGTCTGAGACACCTTGCTAAAGGATCACCGAACATTTTTCGATATAAATTGCCTCGATCCAAACAATAACGGACAGTTTTTCATCGAAACTTCAGGTAGAACTCTATACTGCAAAAAATTAACGATCTCATTTCTCCAATCCTAGGTTAGATTTTTGAAATTTACCTCGTTTTTATTTTGAGCGAGTTTTGAATGAAAAAATGTATTACGGAAGCATTTTGTTCATTTGTTACTTCTGTAGCAGATGCAAGATTAGCCAACGCATCTGCTTCGACATTTTCTTCCCTGGGTATCTGCATGATTTTCCAAGTTTGGAATTGCCTGATCAAATCTCGTGCCTTTTCCAAATATTATTGCATCCTCGCCTCTCTAACTATATAAGTACCCCTGCATTTGATTAACTACGAGTTGCAAGTCACTTTTGATTGTAACCTCCTCTATTCCGAGCTCTCGTGCCAATTCTAAACATCCAATCACAACTTCATATTCTGCTTCTTTATTATTAATAAGATGGAATTTTATGGTGTGCCTTATAGTTTCTCCCAATGGTGGGATTAGAACAATGCCTAAACCCGCTCCTTTAACATTCAAGGAGATCGATAAACAGGGTCCAAGTACCTAGATTAGACCCGTTAAATACCTCCAGTTCTTTTTCTCCTTTGTATGCGGCCAAAATCGGAAGAGTTCAACTTTGGAGTTATTATAGCACTCCTTGCCCGACCTCGAGGAGCTCGGAGTAGAGTTTGAAGTACAACCCCGAGGTGCGTCTCTCAAGGAAGTAAATTTAAGGTCAATCTCGGAGTAGTTCAAATTGATGATCGTCATGGAAAGGCGGGAACGCTCCCAAGCACGCGTGGCTAAGAGCTGACCAGGTCTGCAAGAATAGTACAAATCCATACTAAGCCATTATACAACTATACCAATAGTCTTTTCCCGTCATTATTATAATGTACTATGTTAGTATTCCCCCCCCCCCCCCCCCCGTATAAAGAGAACCCTTGTCATCTTGTAAAGGATTCGGATTATTACACAACACATTGAATACAACACAACATTCTATGCTCTCTTTACTAACACTATTGTTCTTTGCATTTATTGTTTATTCTTTCATTGATCATTCATTATTCATTATTGTTCTTCATTCATTGCTCATTATTAACCACAAAAGTCTGTATTTGAGGCCTTGATTATCATCGATCCTTCATTGATTGTTCATTGCTACCAGTCCATCTAGACCTCGAGGCCCGTGTAGACCTCGAGGCCTTGTCCCGCGGCCCTATTGGTTGAATTTCTTGTTTTCTTCATTCACATTTAGCATTTATTGCCTAACAACTAATATCAAGATAAATTACGTATTTTTAGAACCACAAATCAAATATAATTGTAATTACCATTTTCAAGGTAAACAATTTGTCACCCACTGTGGGGCTAAGAATAATAGTGATTGTTTTGGTTCTAGTTCTCTAATAAAACACGTTACTCTTCACACTTTTTATTGTCAAAGATTCTTTGATTTCAGGGTTAATCATGTCTAGCACACAAAATGCACCTCTTCACAACAATGAAGAACTTGGAGAAAACATCGGTATAGAGCTGGGTGTATTACCTGTAAACCCTGAGGGAGCACCAAACCTAGAGCCATATGATAATAGCTCCTACAACGTACTGAACACGGGAGGGGGCGCAGACCATGTGAGAAATGGACGCAGAGAAGACCAGGCTGGAGGCCAAGAAGCATGAGGAGTGGAAGAAGGATAAGTCAGCCTCCAAGTTATTTTTGAAATGTTACAAGAATAGCAAATGGCTATTGCTTAGCTGCAAAGTCAACAAAAAACCCTAAACACAGTGGCACCGGAGACGGCTCTACGAGTCGAGCAGGTATCGGAGAGATCGAGTAATAATGGGTTAGAAATGGACCCCGCTATTATAAAGATGCTCGAGGATCGATCAGAACAAAATAATTGAATCAGGAGAAAAGAAGATAGAAGATAACGATAAAAGAGTGGAGACTTATAACTCGAGGGTCGATCATATCCCCGGGGCATCCCTAATTCTGAAGGGTATAGATTTAAATAAGTTCATGTAGAGGTCATTCCCATCATGTGCGGCTCCGAAGCCTATCCCAAAAAAAATCAGAATGTCCGATGTCCTAAAGTATAACGGGACCACGGACCCCAATGAGCACATCACTGCTTACACTTGTGCGTTAAAAAGAAATGACTTAAAGGATAATAAAATAAAGTCTATCTTGTTGAAGAAATTTAGAGAAACACTATCGAAAGGGGATATGATGTGGTATCATAACCTTCCCCCGAATTCAATAGACTCATTTTCCATATTGGCAGATTCCTTCGTAAGGGCACACGTTGATGTCATCAAGGTCGCCACAAGGAAGTCTGATATCTTTAAAATCAAACAAAAATAGAACGAGATGCTAAGGGAATTCATATCTCGTTGTCATATGGAGAGAATAGAATTACCACCAGTTTCTGATTGACTAGGTAGTACAGGCCTTCACTCAAGGCTTGAACGAGCAAAGCTTGGTAGCCTCGAAGTAGTTAAAACAAAATTTAGTCAGATATCCCACCGCGACCTGGGCGGATGTGCACAACAGGTATTGGGGTCGAAGATGACCAACTGGGAGCCCCCTCGGGCTCAGTATATCCCAGCAGACACTTTACAAAGGAACAAAGGGTTACAAAGAGGGAGCCAAGATCAAACAAATAAAGATACCATCCATATGTAGAAGATCAAAGAAACGCAGCACGACGTAACGTTCCTCGAGGAGATCGAAGGATGGATCGAGGTCAAAATTCCCGAGGACTCGTGGGAAAAATCGGGATCGATAGGCACACTGGGCCGGTAGAGGCATCCCGACTATTCGAGTAAAACTTCAACATTTATGTCTCGGGCATCGTATCATTCGTAGGTAAAATTAGAGATTCCAGGTGGCGAAAACCCGTATTATCAGACCCTTCATAGAGGAACCCCAACCTAATGTGTAAGTATCATGGCACTCACAGTCATAGGACTGAGGATTGCAGGCAGCTTAGGGAGGAGGTAGATCATTTATTCAACGAAGGGCATCTTTGTGAGTTTCTCAATGATTGGGCTAAGAACCATTTCCGTGAAAGAGATACAAACAGGAAAAATGAACCAGAAAAACCAGAGCACGTCATCCACATGATCATTAGAGGGGCCTACGCCCCACAAGAACCCATTTTCAAGCGGACAAACATATCCATCAACGGGGAATGGCGAACTCGGAGTTACATACTAGAGGATGCTCCCATGTTCAGCGAAGAGGACATAGAGACCTTGTCTCAGCCTAATAATGATGCATTGGTAATTTCTTTTCTTTTGAATAAAATTCAAATTAAATGTGTGCTCGTCGATCCAGGTAGCTAGGCCAACATAATCAGGTCAAGGGTGGTGGAGCAGCTTGGACTGCTCGGCCAGATCGTACCCTCCTCTCGAGTCCTTAATGGATTCAACATGGCAAGCGAGACAACAAAAGGGGAAATCATCCTCCTGGTCAATGTAGTCGGTACAATCCAAGATACCAAATTTCATGTAATCGAAGGTGACATGAGATACAATGCCTTACTTGGAAGGAGGTGGATACACAGTATGAGGGCAGTACCCTTGACCCTTCATCAAACGTTGAAATTTCCAACCAAAGATGGAGTAAAAGCAGTATGCAGGGAGCAGCACGCAGTAAAAGAGATGTTCATGGTTCACGACATGGCACCGACATCGATGCCCTATAAATCCAAAGAACCGAAAGGCAAGTAAAATATGAACTAGCAACAACAACCTACATTCTCAGCTACGTCCAAACGAGTGAGTAAAGAACCGTGTCGTGTCCCCAGAACAAGCAGTTGAGATTCATCAAAGCTCGAACGCTATCATTAAGGTAAAACCCTATCACTTTTCATTTATGTTTTGTACTAACTTATTTTGCAGATGCCTGATTTAGAGGAATCGAAGCATCTTCCAGCTCGAAGATCTCGAAGACCTTGGGTTTTAACGCATGCGTTGCGCTCTTTTTCCCTTAGACCAGTTTTTATCCCGAGCGGGTTTTACCGTCAAGGTTTTTAACGAGGCAACACCCATATGCTACCTAAGGAGAACGCACCAAGTATTCAAGGCTTCCCTTCAATCAACCTCAAATACTTGGGGGGCATCACCCCGGGAGGTTGCCTCTTCAAAGAACTCAAAATATGCCAAGGGCGACTCCGATAGGAGAATAATGTATTGGACCAAACAGTTGAATGAATTATGTCCATATAGAATAGTTGGGCATCCAAAAGCAAAAAACATGCATGCATACATCAAATAATTGAGGAAGCCTCTCTTGCTTATCAAAACACTCGAAAAACTTCAATGCTTTCACAAAAAATGGCTCAGGGGCCAAAAATCCACGAACACTCGGGGACTACCAATGACAGTCTACTTGTCGAAGCCATCAAAAACTCAAATTCGTGAGACCTCAATAAGGAAATTTCAATCTCGTAAGAGCTCAACGAGGCAACTCCAAATCTATAAGACCTCAACAAGGCATGCTAAAACTTATAAGACCTTAAAAAGGCATAACTCTGATATTAAGACCGATGTTATATATCAAACTTGTAAGACTCCTAAAAAGGCATACCCTCGATATAGACGCCAACGTCATCTCACCAGAGGACTATCGACTATGGTCATATCAAAAGGCTCCGGCCAAATTAATACGGCTCGGAGACGTCCGACTGCCGCCATAAAACTAAAGGCCCCCAAATACTTCAAAAATACTTTGAAAGAACCGATTAATCAGGGTACCCTCGGTATAAGCAAAAGATATTTGATCGTATCAGCTTCAAATAATGACAAGGCTTCGAGACAATCAGCCTTTAGCAAAAGGCTTCAAGAAATCAGCCTTCAAGAGAACCTCCCGAGGTACTCGATTATCGTTGCATATCGATTTGTAATCGAGGTTCTTATTTGAGTCGTCAAAGAGTCAGACGAACATAAAACATGCCAAGGCATAATCAAAACTTCAGCCAAAATGGGGAAAACTATAGCTATATCAGAGGTCGCATTGACCCAATCTAAAAGCGCCTAAGGGCCAATGCGTAAGATCCTAAGGGCCACCCTAATTATACTAAGGGCCAATACGTAAGAGCATAAGGGCTAGTATGTCAAAAACCTAGGGGTCAATGAGCTTGGGTCAAAACTTGATTTGAGGACCGAGCCCTAAATGGTTAAATATCATCAATTACTCATCAAGCATAACCTAAGGGTTCCTATCTTAAAAGTCCAACATATTGGACTAATTATCGACAAGCATCAACACTTAAAACATAAACAAAGATACAAACAAGTGGAAATTCATACGAAGGGAAAACCAAAGGTCTCCTTTGTTATTATGAATGATGGTACAAAGGTACATTTACTCCACTCCCGCAGGGATCCCTATACAAAGAACAAGAAAGAAAATCCTAGTCCACCATCAGGGACTTAGCCTTTTCCCCTTCAAGGACTATGTCACCATAGGCTCCATCGGGACCCGCTCCCTCACTGGCCCCTTCCTCATTGTCTTCATCATTAGAAATAAGGAACTTGGCATCGAACTCAACTGCCTTGGCCTGTTTTATCTCCTCCGAGATATTGAAGCCCTTACCATGAATCTCCTCGAGAGTTTCCCTCTGGTATTTGCACCGAGCATATTTATTGCTTATCCTCTCTCGATCGAAAGCCTCCCTCAACTTCGTACGAGCTTCAGCGGCATCTTTCAGATAGATGGACACCTTCATATCGGCCTTTTATCGAATATCTTTGGCTTCGGCTCGAGCGTCCACGACTTCGGCCTTCAACTTTAAAAGATCTATTTCAAGCTTATCAATCCTGCTCGTCTGGACTGAGTCACCCTCCCGAGCATTATAAAGATGTATATCGAGGACAGAGGCCTTAGCCAAAGCATTCCTTTTGGCTGCAACATGAACATCTATCTGTGCCCTCAAATCATTGCATTCAGTATTGACCTGGCTAACTTCGCCTCGAAGGCATTCCAGCATCTCTATCTTTTTTTGCAACTAGGATACCAAAACATTAGTTTTCAAGAATGGGAAAAGAACCCTATATTCTCTCAAAGTAGAAGTTACCTGTTTCTCAAGGTTGCCTTCGTAATATCGACTTCGGTCTAACTCCGATCGAAGATGTGTCAACTCTTTTGTCTTCTTATCATAGAGAAACCTGAGAGATCTCTCCCCATTCAAGGTTTTACGCAACTTTGCCTCACGCGAAGAAGCTCAAACTTGAGCTTATCAAAGGCCTATGGGAAAGAAAATTTCACTTAAAGAAGAGAAAATATGAAGATTGAAAAAGATATAATAACTTCAACACTCACCATAGAGCAGAGCCGCTCAGCTTCCTCGAAGGTCAACTTCACATCTACCAGCTCGGTCTTATCGGCCCCGGTAGAGCAACCTGGGATAATTTGACTAGGCGGACATATGTGGAAGCCCATTCCTCTCGGAGTACTTCCCGTCATCCGAGCCTCAACTGCCAAATCAGGTAATGAAGGACCCCCACCTTTCCTCGATTGTGGAATCTTTCCCTTGAGACTAGGGACCTCGGGCCCAACAGGCTCAACGGTTTCGAGAGGCTTTGTCGGAGTGACTGATGAAAATGAAGCCCTTGTCAGCAGCAACATCCTCCTCGCGCCTCCGGGAGGATCCTGCTTTGTTGTAAGGATCCTCGTCCTTTGAGGACTTTTTTCTTTTATTATCTTTCTCTGTCTCGAAAATTGGAGGACCTTACTCCTCCTCAAAAGGGGATGGTCTCACCTCAAAAAAGTCAACAATGCCTACAACTAAGGAATTAGGGCAAAAGAAAGGGAAGTACTCCTCAAGAAAGGGACTACATGGCACATACCATGGTGTTTAGCCTCCATTTTCCCTTCAACAAATCTCGCCAATTGCGCCCATATAAATCAAAGAAGCTGCCAGTTTGCGGGCCCAGCCTACAAGATCGGAGACCTCATTTGGTATCCACGGGATAGCTACGAAAAAGGAAAGAAAATGCCCTTACAAAGTCAAGCTCCATCAAGAATAAAAATAATAGAATCCAATGCATCACTTGCGGTTGAAGTTCCATTTCTCGGGAAACGGCAAGAACTCCATGGGAATAATATCAACAGTCCTCACCTGAACAAACCGATTCATCCATCCTCGATCCATGTGCTCTTCATCAATGGAGATAAAGGGTCTGGTGGATCGACGTCATAATGTAATTAGAACTAGATGGTGTAAAGGCCGGTAAAATTTGAGGAGATGGCTAAGAGTGAACTCGAGCTCGGCTTTCTCAGTAAAATATATCATCATGAGCACAATTCGCCAAAAGGACAGATGGATGTGAGCCAAAGTAACTCGATGTTTTTGATATAACTCGAGCATGAGTCAGCCAAGAGGACCCAATGTAAACGGGTACCTATACACATTTAGAAGCTCCTCTATGTAGGCAATGATATCCTCTTCCCCGTAGGGCACCTACAACCTCACCTTTTCTCCCCATTTGCAACATCTCCTCATAGTCTCGAGGTGTCTCTCTTCTATTAATCGAAGAAACCTCAATGCATTCTCTCAATATCCCGGAACGTCGAGAGGCTTATCCATCGTAAAATATCTCTTAGAGACAAAATAGTTCTAAGTTATCTCACCTAACGTCGACAGTGTACCACCGGCCAGACGGGAAGCATAGGTAGAACTTTCCCCTTCCCGGTGAGCAGATTTGGGCATGGTAGCCATAGCTCCTTCAACATAAGAAAGGAAATATGAAAACTCGAGTGAAAGCTTTGACCTGATGCGGCACCAAAACTAGTGCAGAAAAAGGAACTCTATAGAGGCAGGTAGATACACAAGGCAGCAGAGCCTTCAAAATAGGGAAAGCAAGTATATATAAGAAGAGCGGAGACTATTGCAAACTCTCTTCCAAGGCCTTCGCTTCTTCGACCTTGGCAGAGAGATCAAAACCATTGGTGTGCACTTCTTCGAAGCCCTTTCTCCGAGCCACTAACTGAGCATGTGCAAGGGCACAAGCCATATTGAGCTCGGCCTCTTCAGATATCTCCCTGGCTCGAGCATTTGCTGTAGCGGCATCTTTCCGATACGAGGCTAAGTTTGCATCGGCTTCAGACTTAGCCACGGATAATGCAGCAGCCGACTCGGCATGGAGCACCTAGGATTTGTGAGCCTCCTCCTTAGTACCTTGAAGAAGACCTTAGGTCGAGGTCAGATCCCCTCGGAGAGTATCCCTTTCCAAGATCGTGCTATCATTGCACCACTTCAGCTCAAGTATCTCGACATCTTTGGCCGCAATCTCTTCCCGAAGTTTCTTCTCTAGGGCATCCCATTACTCGATCTGCAAACATGAAGCCAAGATAGTAAACACCAAGTTATGAAAACAATAAGTAAGCTCGCAAAACTCAAGGCACAAGGGTTATATCATAAATCACCTATTTTTGGAGCTTCGCAGCCTCCTCGAGAATGACTGGAGCATCGAGATCAGCACCCTCTTCAACACCAGCAAAAAAATCCCCAAATGCGTCATCCTCCCCCAGGGACACCCCGCATCAGCAGCCTCCCTGTTTAGGCATCCCGTATTTTCCCTAGGGAAAATGACGGGCCTGATTGAAGACCGCCTACGATATCAACCACTATCGAGGTTTCTTCTTGCCCTCGAAGGGCCTCAAAGAAGGATCCTCCGAATGCGCCGACCGAGTGTTCCTCGGCACAGGATGTATCTTGTTCGATGATCGACTCAGGGAATGCATTCGAACCCTCCTCGAGGGACTCCCCAAACCAAGGTGGGACCAAATTGGCCTCTTCTAGCTCGGCAGTTTCCTGCCCAAAAACCATCGAAGCATCAGTGCCTCGTCTTGCCCTATGAACTAATGGGTAGCCTTCATATTCTTCAGCATGAAGAATCTCAGCCGATGTAATAATTAGGACCGTTGCATCAATCTTGAGTTTTTGAGCCTTATCTCTCTTCGGTGTGGGGGACTCTGCCGGCACCCTCTTCTTTCTCTTTTTTTCATTGATGGGTTTTTAGGTCTCTTTCTCGCCAGAAGGAGGAGATCTCATTAATATATCTTCCCCGAGGCATGCACAAGCATAAAATATTGGAAATACCACCAAAAAATCCATGCATAAGGAATTTAGAAGTGACAGCAGGGAAGGCATACCGAATTTTTAGCCTCACATCGAGTTTTGGCCAAATCGCGCCAAACGCGCTTATCGTACAATGAGGCAGAGTCTAAAAGTTTAACCCAGTCCGGGAGGTCCTCGACCGCGCCAGGAAACCACACGTTTGCTACGCAACAAGAAAAGGACCAATTCAAGGAGAAGAAATAAAGGAGTAGGTCTGAAATAAGAAAAAAGGACATTCATATGATAAAGCATGCTCGGAATAAATACACTTACATCTCATATTCCATTCCTTAAGGAATGGCATCTTCTCGACAAGGATGAGGACCGGGTCCTGACTCGAACAAAGTGGATCATCCACCCCTGGTCTTTATCTTCGTTAGTATTAGCAAAGAATGCTTTGGTGGACCGATGTCGCAGCTTGACTAAGCCCTCTTGATAGAGATGAGGGCTATATAATCTGATCAGGTGATCGAGGGTGAAATACATCCCCTTGATCATGTTCGAAAAATGTCTAATTAAATAGACGATTCTCCAAAAAGAGGTGTAAATTTGACCAAGTGTCACTCGATATTCTCGGCAAAAATCGAGGATCACGGATATATCGATGGAGAAGAATGATCTACATGGCCTAAAGTAAAAGGATACATATACACACCGAGGAAGCCAGGTTTATGTGTAGTTATATCCTCTTCCGAAGAATGGATCTCTATGTGTATTGCCTCTCGCCAACGGCAATCTATTTTCACCTTTTTATGTTATTAATTAAACTAACATATCGATACATGGGCTTACATCCGCCCGGTGTTGAAGAAGTCTTGTCAACTTTGAGATCGGAGGACATATCGAAGGACCCCGGAATTCACTCTTCAATGCTGGGAGGCACTATTCTTTTCCTCCTAGACGAGCATCATGAAGAAGGGGCTTCCCCTTTTTGGGGTACCGTTTTGGAAGTTCTGTCCATGATATAAATGAAGTTTCAAAGCAGAACTGCGAAGAAGTGAACTATAATAAGGGTAAACACAGGGGAATGTTAACAAAATTCCTTTTGAAAATCTTAAGATGTTGCAAAGGTTTGAAAGATAGGGAATTGGAGTATTCATAAGTAAATTGGAGGAGGTAAAAGTGCGACCAATGGCATTGGCAGTTCATGGGCTTTTCGAGAGCCGTGTTGAAAAGACCCCTGCACAGCTTTTCTGTCGTGGCATTTAATGATCGCACGTGGCTGGCGTCACAATGAGGATATCAAGAAGGAAAGAACTCAAGATCATTTCTTATCATTTCATTCCAAGAAACGCGGGGACTATCTGTATACAGCCAAAATTGGAAGAGTTAAACTTTGAAGTTATTATAGCAATCCATGCCCGACCTCGAGGAGCTCGGAGTAGATTTTGAAGTGTGACCCTGAGGTGAGTGTCTCGAGGAAGTACATAAAAGGTCAATATCGGAGCATTTCAAATCGGTGATCGTCATAGAAAGGCGGGAAGGCTTCCAAGCACGCATAGCTAAGAGCTGACCAGGTCTGCTACAATAGTACAAATCTGTACTAAGCCATTATACAGCTGTACCAATAGTCTTTTTCCATCATTATTAGATATTTACTATGTTGGTATTCCCCCCACCCATATAAAGGGAACGCTTGTCATCTTGTAAAGGATTCTGATTATTACACAACACATTGAATACAACACAACATTCTCTGCTCTTTTTACTAAACTACTGTTCTTTGCATTTATTGCTTATTCTTTCATTGTTCATTCATTATTCATTATTGTTCTTCATTTATTTCTCATTATCATCGATCCTTCATCGATTTTTCACTTCTAACAGTCTGTCTAGACCTCGAGGCCCTGTCCTACAGCCCTATTGGTTTGCATTTCTTATTTTCTTTATTCACATTTAGCATCTATTGCCTAAATACTAATATCAAGATAAATCATGTATTTTTAGAACTAAATTATAGTTACTATTTACTGCAAAAATGGTAATAATAATTAAATTTGTTGATGGTACTCTAATAATACGTGATCTATTTTTATGCTAGTTGTTAAGCAGTTGATGCTAGATATGTGAGACTTAGAAACTAAATAAAGGTTAAGGAGAGAGTGATAATCAAACAGATAGGCTAGTCAATCGGGGACTCAAGCTTGTCAATTGGGGGCCTCGATGTCGATTCCAAGGCTCGACTACCAGCTATCGAAGGTGATTGGGGTAGGGTTAGCAGGTTTAAGATAATGAAAGAAGGCTATTTATGGCCAATGATAAGCAATAAATGAAGAACAAATATGAAGATAATAAATGAGAGCAATAATATCAAGAAAGTATATTAGAGAGCAAAGAGAATGTTCTTCTATATTTCATGTGGAGCAGCTGAAGCAACATGCCTTACAAAATGGAAAGGGTCCTCTTTATATAGCAGGGGAATCCTTACCTGGTACAAAAATGCATTAATTACAAATATATGGTGATGGGACAGCTAGACTAGACACCCTGATTCGGGTTTAGAGTAGACTGCTAGGCTCCGTCAGTCTTAGCCATGCGTCTTGGGAACTCCCCCTTTCCACCATAGTCGTGGCCAACATTGTCCCAAGGTCAGGCGTCGACGGACCTCGAGAGAGGGAACCCAACCGTGGCCTTGTAGCCTCGAGGCTTCAAGATGATCTTCTGGAATGCCTCGATGTCGAGGAATTGGACCCTCCGATTTCGCCGTCTACAATTACCATTTTCAAGGTAAACATGCTTCTATTACCATCTCGGGAATATTCCACAAAATCTGCTAAAACCTATGATTTTATCATAGTTTTAGGTTGATATGTGATGTCATATTCACTTAGTTTTATGGCCCACTTGGCTAATCTAGTCGATAACTCTTGCCTATGTAATATATTTCGTAAGGGGTAGGCGGTCATCACAGAGATTGGGTGACATTTAAGGCCTTAATTTTTAGAAGCCATTATCAGTGCTAAAGCAAGTTTTTCTAAATGAGGATATCGAGTTTCAGCATCTAATAAGGACTTACTAACATAATAAATTGGAGATTGCTTACCTTTATCTTCTCGAACTAATACTGCACTTACCGCCCTTTCTGACACAATGAGATAAATAAGTAGCTTTTCACCGTCCTTTGGTTTAGCCAGCAACGGTGGATTTGACAATTATGTTTTTAGATTTTTTAGCGTTTGTTGACATTCTTTAGTCCACTTTAATTGGCTTTGCTTTTTCAATATTGAGAAGAACTTAAAGCTTTTCTCCAAAGATTTAGAAATAAATCTTCCCAGTGATGTTACCCTACTTGTCAACCTCTACACTTCTTTTTTGCTCGTGAATATATTCGATATTTCTTCAATAGCTTTAATATCCGCTGGATTTACTTCAATTCCTCGGTTAGAAATAAGGAAACCTAAGAACTTACCTGATGACATGCTAAATGCATATTTTTCGGGATTTAGCTTCATATTGAATTTGCGGAGAATCTGAAATGTATCTGACAAATGTTGGATGTGATCCCCCTGTGTTGACTTGACTAATATGTCATCAATGTAGGCTTCTATGGTTTTTCTCAGGTACTCATGGAACGTCTTCGTTACTAACCTCTGGTACATGGCTCCAGCATTTTCTAGACTGAAAGGCATGACTTTATAGCAGTAAGTCCCCCTTTCTGTAATAAAGGAAGTTTTTTCCTCGTCTAAGGGATCCATTTTATCTGATTATATCCTGAATATGCATCTAAAGAACTCAACAATTCATGTCATGCAGTATCAATTAGTTGATCTATGAGAGGTAAAGGAAAAGAATCTTTAGGGAAAGCTTTATTCAAATTAGTATAGTCTACACAAACCCAACACTTTCCATTCTTTTTGGGCACCACTATAGTATTAGCTAGCCAATTAAGATATTTTACCTCTTGGATGGATCCAATTTTTAAAAGATTTTATACCTCATCCTGAATCACCTGGTTTTTGAAGGATTCTTGCTTCCTTTTCTTTTGTTTGATAGGTGGGTGTGTTGGATCTCCATTCAGCTTATGGGTCATCACCTCCGGGGGTATACCCATCATATTTGAATGCGACCAAGAAAAGCAATTTGCGTTAGCTTTTAAGAATTCAATTAACTTACCTTTCAACTCCAGGCTCAGATTGGTTCCAATGTAAATTTTTTGTTCGGCCAATGTATAAACAGCACCACAGCTTCGAGTTCCTCAATTGTCATTTTGATGTTTTTATTTTCTTCTAGCTCTTGGATAGTATCTGGCCTTTAGTCTACATTCGTTTGTCCACTTTCAGTTGAGGTTTGAGTTGTCAAACCCTCAACTGAATTCTTTAGTTGTTATTTTTCATCTGCAACGTCATTTTGTATGCTTGAATCTGCCAATTAGTTGATACTTCTACAAGCCTGTTGATCACCATGGAATTTCCTAATTCCCCATTGAGAGGGGAACTTAATAACTTGATGTAAAGTAGATGGAACAACATCCATCTCATGAATCCAAAATCTATCGAGGATCATATTGTACACTATGTCCATATCTATTGCTTGAAATTTCGTATCTTTAACCACTCCATATGCAAATATGGTGAGTATTATCTCCCATTTTGTGACAATGCTTTAATTTTCAAATCCAGATAAGGTACGTGCTTTGGGTACCAATTTGTCATCAGCTTGCATCTCGTTTACCACTCTAAAAAGAATGATATTTACAGAGCTACTTGGATCAATCAAAACGTATTTTACATTATTATCATGTACAAGTAAAGATATTACCAGTGCATTATTATGTGGGATCAACACGCCATATGTGTCTGCATCATCAAATGTTATATTGTCTTCTTCCAAAACTTCACGAACTCGCATACCATGAGTGAATGTGATTTTTGAAACCTTTTTATAGTCGTATATGTCACACCATTGACCTCCTCTCCTCCGCTTATGACATTAATTGTTCTCTTTGTGACGGAGGTTTTGGTGGCTCTTGTCTATTCTTCATATATGCGTGCTTACCCTTTTCACTGAACAAATCGGTTAAGTAGCCTTGTTTTAATAAGTACTCTACTTCACCTTGTAGCAATATGCAATCTGCTATTTTATGACCGTGATCATTATGAAACTCGTACCAGAAATCTAGGTTTCTCCTGTTGGGGTTCGACCTCATTTCTTTTTGTCATCGCACATTATCTCCCATACTTCTTAAAATAGCTACCAACTCAGATGTGCTAACATTGAAATTGTTACCGCCAATCTTTGCTTTTAAACTTTTGTCGTTGTCCTGCGTATCTCGTGTGTGTCTCTCATTTCCAAACTTGGATGATGAACCTAAATCTCTGTCCCTAGATCTGGAATCGTACCTCGGGTTCTCTTGTTTTGAATATGAATCCCTTCCTGCTAGTCCCATGTAAGGTTCATACTTGTTCTTATTGGACCTTTTTCAGTTCCTGGTCGCCTCGAACTTACTCTTTCATCCCCCAGTGACTGAGTGATAGTATCTTCTTCTATCTGCATCTTCATGCTATACTTGTTATAAATTCTCGTAAGCTTTCTTTGAGTCTCATTGTGGCTTCTGAGCTTTTTTCATTTAAATTACTTGCAAATGCCATAGCCGCGCAATTGCCAGGTACATGTGGTAACATCAAACTTTCATATTGGAATCTATCCACGAATTCCCTGAGTAGCTACTTATCTGCTTGTTTTATTTTGAAAATCTCTTCCATCCTCTTTTCAACTTTTTGAGCTCCCGAGTGTGCTTTTATAAATGAATCTGCAAGCTCAGCAAAAGAATCAATAGATTTTTCAGGAAAAAGAGAATACCTTTTTAGTACTCCCTTTGTGAGTGTTTAACCGAATTTTTTGACCAACACTGATTCAATCTCTTGCTTAGTCAAATCGTTTCCTTTCACGCCAGTTGTAAATGCAGTTACTTGATTTTGTGGATCGGTTTTCCCATCATACTTCGGGATATCGAGCATCTTAAACTTTTTTTGGAATAGGCAAAAGCGGGACTTGGCTTCCAAGGTTGTTGAAAATATTTATCCATATCTTTTCCTTTGATAATAGGTGGAACACCAGGTATCTGCTATTGCAATCGTTCTGCTCCTTGAGTTGTTTCTGCAAAGTTAGTACTAAACTTTGTAAATCAGAATTAAATGGAATAGTTGACCTTCCATTACGATATTCGCTGGGAGTTTCTCTACTGCCCGAATATGCGAGTCTCGAGCATGGATTTTCTATGGTTGCGGTGTTATTCGGAGCTGGAGTTGGTGGTACAGTTGGAAACCAACTAAAAAAAGCTTGAAAAGAATTATTGACCTGTTTTGCGATTAATGGCTTCAATTATTTATCAATAGCTTGATCATCCCCATGTTTGTCATTCGCATGTGATACAGATCTATCAGGTGACCCTTCTTGGGACCGTCAAGGAGAGTTTGGTGGTGAAGGGAATGGAGTCACATCCCCTTGTTGACTTTGCTGGTTCAACTGGTGTTGCTAATTTTGTTGGTTATTGTCATTAGAATTCAACATGATTTTTTGATAGGAAAAAGATTTTGGAAAGTGAATAAATTATCAGATTCCCAATAACAGAACCAATTTGTTTAACCAAAAATAGGAATTCTGGTTAAAGCCTATTTTTAAAAGTACTCGGAGTACTGATAATCAAGAAAATCAATATTCTTGCAGTAATGGAGGAAATTAGAATATGAAATAGAAAAGTAATCAATAGAAAGAAAAAATAAATAATTGTATTCCAATAATAATCAGAACGCGTCCATACATATGACATTTCTTTCCCTTATATAGTAATTTGTAAGTACAACATCTTTTCCCTTTTATGATCGTGCCATTATGAGAATTAATGGCATTAATAAAACGTTGTAATTGGTAATCGTAATAGTTTCATGAATATTCTGTAACATTTGTAATCATCCATGCTCATTAATTGAAGACCAATGAATCCGTCTTTTTTATTTCCTTGGTTCATTCCAGCGGTACCTCTTCAAATCGCTAAAGAGACTCGAGCAATCATTTTTTCTCACTTCTTAGACGTTTTGCTTGTACCTATTAAGACTTACGTCTTTTTTAATACACTTCTCCAACTATCGCTTTTCTAATGATCCACATGTCTTGCCATAATTAATTCCATGTGTAATATTTCTTTTCCCCAATACACCTACCATGACAAGTAAATCAAGTGTTGTCATTAGGAGTCATTCCAGATAAGTAAAGCGTTGGAGCTTCATCATACCTATCCATGGAGGCTTCCCCTAAAAAATCTACTAGAAGAAGCGGAACAATATGTATTTGGAGAATTTCATAACACAGTAGCAAGCTTGGAACAGTCAGTTCGAAGAGTTGTTATTGGCCTTAACTAGAAATGCTAACGCTAGAACTCCTACAGTCCCTTTACCAAGACTAGAGTCGATTGCGATAACCCTAAACTCTACCCTCGGCAACTCCGAACTATAAGGTTACCTATAGAAACCGAGAGCAAGTGGTTCGGGGAACCAAGGGTAATACGAATTTGTAAAATTCTATCTTAACTCTGCAGGAAACTTTGTTGAGAAAAATTAAGGAGCAGAACGAATGAACCAATCATATCCCGTGGGTTTCCCCTCATTAACAAAGGGATCAATATGGACAAGTACACCTAGAAATCGTGGAAACCAAATGCAGCACCGCTACCTATACAAAAGAAGTTCAAAATATCAGACATCCCAAAGTATGATGTAACGACAGATTCTAGAGATCATGTTATAGCCTTTAACCAGAGTCAAAGGAAATAATTTGACCAAGCCCGAGATCAAATTAGTGCTCGTCAAGAAATTCGAAGACACACTTAAAAGAGGCGTTCACCTGGTATTTTCTTTTATCCAAAAATCCTATTGACTTATTTGCCCAGATTGCATATGCTTTTGTCAAATCACACTGTGGAGCTTAGAAGTTGGAGAAGCAAATGGATGATTTTCTTGAAACCCAACCAAAAAATAAGAAATTACTCAGATAGTTTGTGTTCCGGTTACAAAGGGAAATGATGTTACTACCCTCCATAACAGTCAATTGATTTGCGATGGCCTTTGCGAAAAACTTGGATGAGGGAAGTTCGGAAGCCACGACAAGACTAATGGAAAGTATTCAAGGATTTCCACTGACAACATGGAATGATGTGTATAATAGGTAAAATACCAAGTTTTTATTTGAGGAAGATACTATGCTCCGGGAAAGTATTATAAGGCAGAAAGTAGCCATATGGACCGCCCAAAAAGCTCATCCAGACGAGTGGAGGCCGACCATATAAGCTCAAGGAACCATTATGGACCCTACTCTAGACCCACTGGAGGATATGGGCAACAAAGTGAGAAGGCCTAAAGAAATAATGTTGGATCGTAGAAAGAGAAACCAAGAATTTTGGTAAGAATTCCACAATAATTATACGCATAGGACTGCAGATTGTAGAGTTCTATAGACTGGGGTAGAATACCTTCTGAAGAAAGGATATCTCACGGAGTTGTTTAGCGAGAAGGGAAAGCAATCCTACATGAAAAACTGAAGTAAATAAGGGCCTCCCCGAGCCCGGTCACCTAAAAGGACAATCAATTTTATCTTTGGAGGTGAAGAAGTCAATGGATTTACGTTCACAACGGCAGGAAATTCGACAAGATTTTGGTTAGATATCAGAAGCGTAGCCGGGAAACACTGGAAAGGAAAAACATCACTTTCGATGATGAAGATGCAGATGGACTAATAATGGCACACAATAATTACACTATAAGTGAAGTTAAATGAGTTTTAATTGATCCAGTAAGCTCGGAGAATTTCATTCACTAATAGATCGTTAAAGAGATGCAAGTGGCAGATCAAGTCATTTTGGAATAAAGTTTTCTCTCTGAATTCAACAACTCCGACGAGTCAATCCGAGGTGAGATCGTTCTAATTGCTTTTACAGAATGGGCATCTCAGAAAACTCCATTCTAGATCGTAGCCGGAGATATGATCTGCAACATCGTCCTAGGAAGACTGTGGATTCATGTCACGACCCAAAAGCTCCAGAAGGTGACTCTGAGGCCTGCAAACGTAATGGCAGTTATGCCTTGAAGTCTCTATAGAAAATCTCCAACAGCTAGCTAACAACCGGCACGCTCAGTGGTACCTGGATCTACATAAAAATATGCAAAAGCGTATCATGAGTACACCACAGTGATACCTAGTAATTATCAAGACTAACCTTGGTGGAGTAGTGACGAGGTTCAAGTCAAGATACCTACTAGACATAATAACATGTGCAAAGTATTAATATAAAGCTAATAGAGGAACAAATATCAATGTAAGTCTAAACATGGAAAGAATAACAATATAATGCTAGCAATGGAAAGTAGAATCAACAAATAGCAACGAGGAGTAAACAGGTGATAATGCAGCAAGTAATCAGAACACCATTAAAGTACCAGTGAAGCAATTAAGGAAAAAAATGACAACCAAATACTCTAATCGTTCTATCATAAGGTTTACATAAGAACCACTCCGAGATACCACGCCTCATAATCACAAATCACGAGTCCCGGACAATCCATACGGCATGGCCACATGCTCACTATCCCAATCTGCCCAGCGTGGTCAAAATCCGCCCGACGTGGTCACGGGATATCAAACTAACCATATCGCATAGAAAGCGAATATACAAGAATACATATGCATGATCATAGAATATCAAGTTTAATGCTCCTGAACTAGTATAAATGACATGTTATATGCATGTGCATGTGTACTATCATAATCCAAGTCAACAAGTAATATCAGAGACATCGAGTAGAACATTAGAAAAAACACTACAAGTCACGTAATATGCATGACACACACAAGGAACATCACACCATCACACGAATATCATTAAAAATATGCCTCCCAGTCCATCACATATCATCTTTGACATAGCACTCTTATCTCGTTGTGTATGGAATAATAAAGTAAATGCTTGGCTTGACTCGCCACATGTGCATTAATAATTATCCCAGCTTGTATCGCCACATATGCAAACCCAACATATGTATACTGCCCTCCTTGTCTCGCCGCATATGCAATTTCATTAATAAATATAGCACGGCAGAATCTCGTGCAAAACACCTCGTCAATCCTCTCAACAGACCACATGTCCCAAGAACACAACCAGAACATAATAACTCGCACCACACGTGACCATATGCCACAATATTTCCATAACAGCAATACAAGTATCACAATAATACATAGCCCACGGTTCAACAACACTGAGTACACGAACAACAACAATAACATAAGAGTACAGAAAGAAAATCAACACAAGAATTACAACAACGTAATAAAAAAAAAAGAATAAGCTCAACAATGAAAGAGATAACATGTAATGAAAACGTCAAATAAGAATAACTCAACAGTGAAAAGAGTAAATGACAATAAAAGAGGTAACAACTTCAATTAAAGTATATAAGAGTAAACTTGACAATGGAATATATAACATGATATAACGTCAATTAACTACATATAAGAAACCAGGGAGTCTAAATCAGTCAATTTCCATATATAAGTCTATGTACACTCTCGTCACCTCGTGTGCACATCTTTCACGTAATTCAAATAGTGCAATCAAACCAATTCTTACAGGGTGGTTCCGCCACACAAAGTTAGGCAAGATACTTACCTCAAAATCCCTCAATCAATATTCTAAAAATGCTTTTCCTCTAAAATTTGCCTCTGCTCGAATCTAATCTAACCAAAAACGACTTAATGACATCAAATAAGGCCATAGAAACCAATTTCAATAAATAAGATCATTACATAGTTTCCCAAAAGTCAACAAAAGCCAATCCCGAAACTACCTGACCAAAACTCGAGTCCAATGATAGATCTCGACTACCCATAACCCCACAAGTCCATATATGTGTTTTGTTTTCAAATTGGAGTCCATTTCCACTCTCAAATCTCAAATTTTTATTTTAAAAATATAGACAAAAATCCCCAAAATTTCCTTTCAAATATCATGATTTAGATATTAAATTTCATGCATAATTATGTAATATAATTGAAAATTAATCAAAATCACTTACCCAATAGTTGTATGTGAAAATCCCTTCTCAAAATCATCTTCTACCAAGTGTAAGGTTCTAGAATATGATAAAATAAAACTAAGTCCCATTTCCAGCCCTCCTGTTCAGGTGCAGAAGGGATTCGCAAATGTGGACAATCCGTCGCAAATGCGGCGCCTGATGAACCCAGGGAAAGTCGCAAATACGACCCTGACTTCACATTTGCGAAGTCAGGCCCTTCGCAAAAGCGATCATGTGATCACAAATGCGATCAAGTCAGTCCCTAGCCCACCTCGTGAATGAGACCACAGCCTCACTAATGTGAGGTTCTCAAATGCGAACATTGTCGCACATTTTCGAGACCTGCAACATCTGCCCAGTACCAAAAACCATAAACATGGCCAAAAACAATCTGAAACATGTCTGAAACACACCCGAGCCCTCGGAGTTCCACACCAATTATAAACAAAAGTCTGAAAATATAATATGAACTCGCTCGCGTGACCAAAATTCCAAAATAACATCCGAAACCACGAACCAGACCTCAAAACACATGAAATTTATAATGAAACTAAGGAACTTCTAGAAACACAACCACGCGTCTGATTCCTGTGAAATCAACTCAGAATGACGCCTCAATTTGCACAAGTTTTATATAATAAAACGGACCTATTCCAAGTCCTAAAACTAAAATCTAAACCCAATCACCATAAAGTCAACCTAAGGAATTTCTAAACATTCAAATTTCCAACTTTCAACAAAACAAGTCAAACTTAGGGACCTCCAAATTAAATTTTAGGCACACACCCAAGTCTAAATAAAAATACTAACCTACCGGAGACATCAAAATATCATTTCGGTGTCGTTTTCACAAAATTCAGACATTGGTCAATATTTCCAAGTTAAGCTTCTAAAATAAGAACCATTCTTCTAAACCAATCCCGAACCACTCCAAAACCAAAACAGACCATGCCCACAAGTCATAATAGACAATATGAGGTCATTAAAGACCCCAATCTACTGAATGGAATACTAAATCTCATAATGACAAGTCAGATCATTACAATTCACAACACTCTATACCAAATCATCAAATTCCCAACTAAATGGGGAATCTTAGAAATTCGAGGAGGACAGAGAGAAGCCATAAAATGTAATTCAATATCCGTGGCAAACATGCACACTAAAGATTGCTCCGAATAGCAATCAAAGTAGCAAGGATTTCACAAAACCTTAAACTCCACAGCTAAAAAAGCACAAGCTAGTTGATCACTCAGATATTGATATTTCTGATACAATAGAATTGGAGGAGACGAACACTACCAAATCTACGATATAATAGTTAAAAGAGATCATTATCTTAATCTATTTCTTGGAGAGAAAGGTTTACATTTGTTTTGGCCTCAACCATGAACTCAAAGGTAAGCTAATAGAATTCTTATGGGCTAATGCAAATTGTTTTTCTTGGTCCCATATTAATATGACAGATATCTCACCCAATATGATAACTCATAAGCTTAACATAGACCCGCAGTATCCTCCAGTCAAAAAGAAGAAGAGAAACGTGAACCTCTCTGAAATATTAAAAAGGAGGTCTCCAAGCTTCTAAAAATAGGATCAATTGGGGAAGTTAAGTATCTTGGTTGGTTAGCCAATATGGTTTTAGTCCCAAATAAGAATGGAAAATAGAGGGTATGTATCGTTTACACGAACTTAAATAAAGCATACCCCATAAACTCTTTCTCGTTGCCAGATGTTAATCAACTAATAGACGTGATGGCCGGTCGTGAATTGTTGAGCTTTTTGGATGTGTATTACGGATACAACCAAATTAGAATGGATCTGGAAGATCAAGAGAAAACCTTCTTTATTACAAAAAGTGGATTTATTTGTCACGCCCCAACCTCAGGAGGCGCGACTGGCACTCAATCAAGTGAATCCAACTGAGCAAGCCTTATTGACACTCTCTACCCAACTCAAGATGGTTAAGGAATCCGGCTTTCGAATAATTAGACAATAGAATACTTAAGCATTCAACATTGTTAGTTCATTTATATATCATAAGTCTTAAATCATGGTTACATTTCCAAGATTTTTATACAGTCATTGCTTAGACGAACTGGAGAATAGAGTTGTAACACAGATCATTAACCCAACCAACATAACCCACATAACGTCTACGGAGCCTCTATGGATACAAAAGACATATTATGACAACACCGGCAACAAGGCCCCGGCTATACCTCAAAAGTGAAAGTCTACAATAAAAGATGTACAACATAACCCCTTAAAGGAAAAAGGGGCTCACCAAGTCTTTGAGAGGAGGACACTCCGCTACGTGCAATCGACACTGTCCGCTATGGAGCCACCTACATTTATTTAAAAATATAGCATCCCCGCCAAAAGGGACGTTAGTACCGTGGAATAGTACTAGTATGCATAACTAACACCATCTAGTTAGAAAGAACTTTCGTACGAGAATAAGAATCACAAGTATAACTCAAACGATCACCATATTATCAAATAAAAGAATCATACAACTTTCACATCATTTTCCATAGCTTTTAGTTTGGGGCATTTCAAACTATTCATCATTGTTCACAATACCACCACTATCTTGAGCGGAGTCCAATCTCGACCCGATCGGCTAGGTTGCCTCATTTGAGACATATACTTCAGTCAAATCTCATTTTCCTTTTTTTTGGAATTCATTCACAATACCACCGCTATCTTAAGCGGAGTCCGATCTCAGCCTGATTGGCTAGGCCGCCTTACCAAGGTGTTGTTCCCTTCTCATTAATCATTTAGTTTCACATCTATCATTTCATAGGAACTTGGGGCCACAACTTTATCACATCATTCTTGGCACTAGGCCGTATTTCACATCGTTCCCAATTTCAATATTTTCTTTGCCATTTAGGACAGTAGGTGCACATAAGAGCAATTAAAATTGTAAGCATAGATAAGATTTCACGTAGATGGCACAATAATGCAACTTCAATCTAAATTTGAGGTCTAAGCAATTCAATACATAATTCATATTTGTTGCCCCTTTTCGAGTTATCAAAATAGCACGTTGATCATGTTGAGACACAACTTTCATACATATAAGGTTACAACACCAATTCATGTAAAATAATAATCGATGCAACAATTCAACTTTAATCTTACCATATTCACATAAACACTGATGAAGCTCAATTTCTAAAAGACGGGGTTTTAGCCATACATACCTCAATATAGCTTTCCTTAATCCCTACAGAATTCCGTTCTCTTAGCACTTCGATCTATTGTATAAGAATTAAAAATTGAACCAAGAATTAGGGACAAGATTAGGATTCTAGCTCGTTTGAGCATATTATCAAGCATTAAGGGTGCATTGTGATCTTGGGTCCTTTTTGAAAGAAATTTCTTCAATGATATACCCCAATGGTTGTCTCTTTAGTTCTTATCCTCTCCATACCCCATTATCCCTTATGCATGCAAAATTATTAGCCATTTTTTACCCTACAGATCAATGGCTAACCACATATCTTAAATAGAAATTTCGAAATTACAGATTATGGAATAAGTTCTTACCTTTTTAGAGTGAAGACCTAGCAATTTTCTTGATAATCTTCAAGGTTTTGGGTGTAAGAGTTAGGTGGGGATTAGATGAAGGTCACTCCTTCTCTCGCTAGGACTCCTCTCCTCACTTTATTTTCAGTAGAAATAACATAGAGAAGGTCGGATGGGGTATTTCTAATGGAATGGGGTCGAGTTTTAAAAATTAAAAAATAGGAGCCCGACTCAAATCTGCGATCGCAAATCTGACATGGGGCCCACAGAATAGACCGCAAAATGCTCCCCAAAATATGAATACATTGTTTGGGTATGTGACAGAAATGCGGTCCACATACCAGTTCTGCGGTCACATAACGCACTGCAGAACTGATCCTTACAAAATTTCAAGGGAATTATGCGATGACTATGTGGTCCGCTTATCAAGTATGCGATCGCATAATTGACCGCATAGTTGACCTTAAACTGACCAACACATTGTTTCACTCTGGGCGACTATGTGGTCTACATAGCTGTTATGCGACCGCATTCTCGATCGCAGAATCGCACTTTTCCGAAAAACATCATTCCTTGACTTTTTAATGCATAGATCAATCCAAAGGGTCCGAACTTGACACTACGAGCTCTCGGATTTTGATTAAAAATTTTCACGGGACCTTACATTACTATTATAATGTGATTTCATTCGGGTTGAAGAATGCAAGGGCTATGTATCAACATTTAATGAATCGAATGTTCATGGATTACATTGCAAAATATGAAAGTTTATATTAACGACATACTGGTAAAATTTATTCAGGCGGTATATCACAAAAGCCACCTAAGTAAATATTCACAACTCTTCCATAATGCAATATGAAATTAAACTCGAGAAAATGTGTATTCAGATTTTGCTCCAGGAAATTCTTAGGATTCCTTGTTTCTAACAGGGAAATTTAATTTGGATCAAATCAAAATATTGATTGAATACTAAAGATCTTGACGAATAAAAAAAATTGCAACAGTTAACATGACGCATAATATCTCTAGGGGGATCTATTTCAAGGTCATCAGAAAGAGTTACAAGTTCTTTTCGGTGTTGAAAATGCAAAAGGATTTCGACTGGATTCTGGATTATCAACTGGCGCTCAGAGACTTGAAAAGTTACTTGTAAAAGCCTCCTTTATTCGCAAAGCCCCTAGAATGATAACATTTGTTGGTCTACCTAGAAATTTCAAAGGTCTTAGTAAGTGTGACATTAGTTCGAGAGGGTAAAGGTACGCAATTACCTATATAATATGTTAGTAAATCACTATCAGATTGAAAAACAAGATATTCCCACTTAGAAAAATCGGCCTTAGCTTTAGTAGTGGGTACATGGAAACTAAGACAATATTTGTAGTGCCAACCAATCTTGGTGGTAACGACATTCCTATCATGGAGCATCATCCACAATCTGGAGCTCTCAAGTTTGCTAGCCAAGTGGGCGGTCGAATTTAGTGAATATGATATATCATACCAACCTCGTACTACCATCAAGCCTCAAGTGTTAGGTGACTTTGTAGGAATGTCCTTCTGAAGTCAAAAAAGAAGTTATTATTGCCTCCAAAATAGCTCACAGAATCTAGACTCTCTTTACCAATAGGTCTTCTAATGTTAGAGGGTCCAGCCTCGAAATAGTACTCAATGTACCATCAAGACAGAAGGTAAGGTAGTCTATAAAGTGTCATCCTATAACTAATAATGACGTTAAATATAAGGTTGTAGTTGTAAGGCTTGAGTTAGCCAGGAGACTCGGCACAAGACACCTTAAGTTAAAGAGTGACTCCTAATGGTAATCAATCAAATACAAGGAACATAGATGGCACAATACCTGGATGTATCAATTCCTTTAAAAATTAGAATGATTGTGGATCCATTTTGAAAATGGAAATCCATTCAAATACCCTAAGACAAGAATATTGAAGCAAACACACTAGCAAATCTCGGATCGACAGTAGAGATCACTGATTCAGGAAGTCAGTGGTTTACCCGTTCCATTTTTCCATCAACCAAAGAAGGAAGGAGCTAAATATAACCAATATAATTTGGGGTTGGAGTAACATATTTATGAACTACTTACAGAACCATACCGTAAAGAATCACACCAGCTAAAAAATTATGAGTAACAAGGTATTGCCACTTTAAAGAGGAACTATACCGAAGGATGTATAGTGGCCCTTTAGCTAAGTACCTCGGACTCAAACAAACGAAGTACGTCATGAGATAAGTCCATGAATGGAATTGTTGAAACCATTCTAGAGATAGGTCTTTCGTCCTGAAGCTCATTAGAGCTAGTAACTCTTTGGCTTCAAATGGAAAAAGACACTAAAGCATTTGTTAAAATGTGATAAGTTCCAGCGCTTCACATATCAACTACACCAACCAGTAGAGCCGTTACATTCCATCCTTTCCCCTTGGACTTTTTATGAAATTGGGGATGGACAGGACATGACCGCTTCCTCAAGCTCTGGGCCAAGTAAAGCTTTTAATAGTTTTAACCATTTATTTTACTAAGTGGGTTGAAGAAAAAATATTCTCAAAAGTCTGAGAAATGAAGCAATAAACTTCATATGGAGGAATGTAATATGCCAGTACGAGGAACCTAAATAGATAGTTTATGACAATGGGCCACAATTCATAGGAACCAAGGTGAGCGAGTTCTTAGATGGGTGGAAAATCAAGAGGATAACTATATCCTTATACCTTCCTAGAGAGAACGATTAAGCATTCATCAAATAAAGTCATGAAAAGAAACTTGAAGAAATGTCTAGAAAATGCCAAAGGAAGATGACCGGAGGAGCTACCTGAAGTTTTGTGGGCATATCGGACGACATCGAAAATAAGTACGGGAGAAAACCCCTTCTCACTCGTGTATGTTTAGGAAGCTTCAATCCCAATTAAACTAGGAAACTGAGCCTAAGGTTTACACATGACACCGAGAAACCCAACAAGGAGGAATAAATACTAAGCTTAGATGTAGTAGAAGGATGTTGGGAGATGACTATAATTCGAATGGCTGCATAGAAACAAAGAATCGAAAGATATTATAATCGCAGAGCCAATTTTTTACATCTTAAGATAGGGGATCACGCCCTCTAGAAGATAGTTCCCACTACACAAGAGCTCAACATTTGAAAGCTTCGTCCCAACTAGGAAGGCCCGTCACGAGTCTGTGGGATAGGCGGTAAAGGAGCTTATGAATTAGAGATCATGGACGAAAAATAGCTCCCGAATAATTGGAACATCACACATTTGAAATGCCACTACTTATGAAGGACTTGTTAAGGTTTGGTAATCCTTATTAGTCATTTTTATAATTTTTTACATATTTGTACTAGTATTTTTAGATGTCAGGCATAGCTAGCCCAAACTTAATGATGATTATGCCGGCCCTCAGTGACTATTCAGAACCACAAACATTCCGGGTCAAGGATACAAATTATATTATCAAAAAGGTCTAAAATGATGTCTTCATCTGAAATGCTTCTCGTCCCCGTTTATTTCCTTTTTAGGAATAAGCCAAATGGAAGATCAAATTACTTTGAAATTGGAAATTCACTAACCAAGCCAGGACAAGTGCAAGGCCAGACCGATGCCTAAGTTTACAAATTTTAAAATAAGACCCGAGAGGATTACACGTATATATACAAACAGAGGATAAAATGATAAACAAGGAATATTCAAAGATTACTCCAACAAGTGACTTCTTTTATAAATGCAATCAGAGAAAATTCATCCTGAGCAATCACTCATGCATTGTCCAAATAAAAATGAGACATCATCTTCACAGCGTCGAATAATATAAAAGGGTCGTCTTTTAACCAGGTTGAATACTTAAAGGCTTTGAGTAATCATTCCGAACACAATAAACCACAAAGAAAATATGGGTCTATGTGACTAGACGTAAACAACAAACATATTTCTAAATATTGAACATTTGAAATAAAAAATGAAAATGCACATGAAATGTAGAGAAAAAAATCATCAAAGATTTTATTCATGATAAGCCCAAAATTGAGATGTGAAAAATATGATATTTAAGCAGTATCACGCCTACTAGCTAGAGGGTCCATATGAGGAAGGGGTTCTGTGGAGGTCTAAGTGATAGTGGAATATCCGAGAGTTAGAGTGGTCAGGAGAGGAGAAGATGGTAGAGGTGCCGAAAAATGTTCCTCTTTGTTATCCTTTATGAAGCCCCCTCACCCACATCAAGGTTCTACTCTCGACCGTCAAAAGAAAGATATACTGGGAGAGCCTGAATATCTTTCATTTGGACTTCAAGATCCATAATTTCCCTCTCAATGTCCACCTTTTTGGCATGAACCTCGTGGAAAAGATTAAATCGGGTTTCCAAAGCGACCCAATTCTTGTCAAGTTCCATTTTACCTCTATTTCTTGGTATTATTAGGCTAGCATATCAAAATCCTCTTGCAAGACAGCTTTGTTGGCACCGCTAGCCCGACCAAGTTCATCCAGATGGGCTAAGGCAGCTTCTAACTCTTTCTCTTGCGCTTGCATTTGGGAACGCTCGTTACAAATCTGCGCTCAACCTCCTCCTTAGCTAGTTCGGCCTTACGAGCTCGAATTTGTTCGTCAGCTTTGGTGAGATCAAGAGAATACACCAGTTATCAGTCCAATAGCTCTTTTAGTTTCCTCTCCAAGCTCTGTTCAATAGTCTCCATCCTAAAAAATAGAGATAATTTTTCAACTTTGAGCCCTTCAACCTCAATTCTCATCAATTTGCACATTTTTTGGACGGCTTTAAACATGGCCTTATCTGTTGAACCCTTTTTAAGGCTTCTGAAGCAATCAAGTTCTGATGCAAAATATAGATACAAGGTCAGAGATAACTATTTGAAACGAGGCAGAATCAAACATACCTTGATGGTTCCATACACAAGCTGGGTCACCAATCCTCGAAGAACTTCGTTACTTTGCTACCAATAAACTGTTTTCTATTGATGCATATTATCTCGGCAGGCATTTCAAATCGGCATATAATGTGATCCCAGATGAAGTCTATAACTTCTTTCTCTCTGACTTTCTTGAAAGTCTGTGCTTCAACCCATTTAGAGAAATAGTCAGTCATAAATAAAATGAATTTAGCTTTACTTGGGGCCGATGGCAGAAGAACAACGATATACATCCCCCATTTCATGAATGTCCATGGGGATAGAACTGAATAAAGTTGTTCTTTGGGTTGGTGGATCATCGACGCATGCCTTTGGCATTTTTCACATTTTCAAACAAATTCTTTAGCATCTTTCTCTATGCTGATCCTATAGTATCCTGCTCTGATGGCTTTTTAAACCAACGACTTGGTACCGGAATGGTTCTCGCAGGTGCCCTCGTGGATTTCTCGTAGAAAGTAATCGGTGTCTCCTAGCCCCAAACATCTCGCTAATGGCCTATCGAACATTCTATTATATAATGTTCCATCTTCAACCAAAGTGAATCGTGCAGCTTTAGTGCGTAGAGTTCTTGACTCTTTAGGATCCGATGGGAGCTTCCCATTCTTTAAGTATTCAATGTACTTATTCCTCCAATCCTAAGTTAAAACTCATGAAGTTTATTTCAGAATTCCCTTCCTCAATCACTGACCTTAAAAGTTGTATGATAGTCCCCGAGCTAAGTTCATCATCTTCGATCGATGACCCCAAATTTACAAGGGCATTGGTGCACGTCCTGCAATGTCTATTCTCTAAATCGATGTAGGGACACTTGTAATTTATCTAAATACCTCTGCATCCGATCTTCTCGAACCTCGAAAATCCTGTTGACCTGATTTACCGCAAGTTGGGAGTCACACTTGGCCTTGATGACCTCTGCTCCTAAGCTCTTAGCTAGTTCGAGACTTGCAATCATGGTCTCATACTCAGCCTCATTGTTAGTCAATTTCAAAGTTTTAATAGATTCTCTAATTGTATTCCCTGTAGGTCGCTTCAAAATGATGCCTAGCCCGAACCCCTTCACATTTGAAGCACCATCTTTGTAAAGGGTCCATATCCCCGAGGATGTACCTGATTTTAGCAATTGTTCCTTTTCGACCTCGGGTACGAGGGCTGGTGTGAAGTCGGCCACGAAGTGTGCTAAGATTTGAGACTTGATGGTTGTTTGAAGATGATACTCAATATTGTACCCACTGATTTAGATGGACCATTTGGCCGGTCGACCCGAGAGTTCGGGCTTGTGTAGAACGTTGAGAAGGGGGTAGATGGTTACAACATAGATAGGATGACATTGAAAATAAGATTTTAATTTCCTAGAGGCGATTATTCGGGCAAGGGCTAGTTTTTCTAAGTGTGGGTACCGGGTTTCGGCCTCACCTAAAGTTTGGCTAACATAGTAAACAGGAAATTGTGTACCTTGCTCTTCTAGAACAACGACACCACTTACCGCGACCTCCGAGACTGGCAAATATAAGTAGTGTTGCTCGGCCTCTTTCAGAGTATGAAGCAATGGTGGGCTCGAAAGATACCGCTTTAATTCTTCCTATGCTTATTGCACTCCGGGGTCCAGGTAAAGTTTCTCATTTTTTTGAGAAGTGAGAAGAACATGTTGCTTCGATCCGAAGACCTCGAGATGAACCGGCCTAAAGTGGTTATCTGCCCTGTTAATCTTTGTACAGCCTTAACGTTGCCCACAACTGTAATGTCTTCAATTGCCTTGATTTTATCGAGGTTGATCTCGATTCCCTGATTTGACACCATAAAGCCGGGGAACTTGCCTGAACCGACCCCGAATGCACATTTCTCGGGGTTGAGCTTCATGTTGTATTTTCTCAATATATCGAAGGTCTCCTGCAAATGTGTCAAAGGGTCCTCTACGCGCAGGGACTTAACTAATATGTTATCATTATAAACCTCCATTGATTTACCTATTTGTTCTTCGAACATTCAGTTTACTAGGTGTTGATAAGTAGCACCCGCATTTTTTAGCCCAAACGCATTACATTATAGCAATAAGTACCGTACTTAGTAATAAATGACTTATTTTCCTGATCCTCCAGGTTCATTTGTGTTTGGTTGTACCCGTAGTAGGCATCGAGAAAGCTGAGGATCTTGTGGCCAGCCGTGGCATCGATCATGCAATCGATATACGGCAGGGGAAAAGAGTCCTTAGGGCATGCTTTTTTTAAGTCTTTGTAGTATACACACATTCTAGGTTTATTCCCCTTCATGGGGACTACAACTATGTTTGCTAACCACTCGGGATATTTTACTTCCCGGATGGGTCTAGGCCACCTAGTATCCTTGATTCGTCCAATGGCTGACACAATACCTAAAATATCGATGCTGAAGTAGTATTCTGATAATCGTGGCGCTTCTTTAGGCTCAACATGTTTATCGAAGCCACTCTTACTCATGAGCCCTCGGGAATTTTTACCTCGATCATTCTTTCAATCATTTCGAACGAGATTATGTCCTGGTCCGTTGTTCCTACGATCTACACTATATGGTTGGTACCGATCTCTGTTCAATTAGGGCTCTCTATCGATGTCTCTTTGAATTTTGCCCTTCGATCTATTTGGGTAAACGGAACCAGACAGGTCTCCCAATTAATCGTCCTCGACTCTGATTTTGACCGGTACCGATTATGCATATCAGCCCAGGTTACTGTTGAATATTCAATCAAATTCTGCTTTAGTTGACGTGATGCTACCGAACTTCGCTCGTTCAAAACCTGAGTAATGGCTTGGACAACACAATCATCGGTAACCAGGGGTAGGTCCATGCGTTCTATCTGAAATCGAGATATGAATTCCCTTAGCATTTCAATGTTCTTTTGTCTCACTTTGAAGAGGTCTGACTTCCTGGTCGTGACCTTTATTGCTCCAGCGTGTGCCTTTATGAACGAAACGGTGAGCATGGCAAAAGAATTGATGGAATTAGGCTGCAAATTATGATACCATATCATTACCCCCTTCGATAAAGTTTCTCTAAAAAATTTCAACAAAACGGATTCAATCTCATCATCTTCTAAGTTATTTCCCTTTATTCTACATGTGTACGAAGTGATGTGTTCATTAGGATCGGTGGTCTCATTATATTTGGGGATGTCCGGCATACAGAACTTCTTACGAATGGGCTTCGAAGCCGCACTTTGAGGAAAAGGCTTCTGCACGAACTTCTTCGAATCCAAACCCTTTAGGATCGGGGGTGCCCTCGATATTTGATCAACTCGTAAGTTGTACGTTTCTACCTTTTTCTCATTAGCTTCGATTTTCTTTTCACCTGATTATACGTTTAGTAAGCTCCTCGAGCATCTTCATGACGGCGGGGTTAGTCCCCGATCCATTATCGTTCAATTTCTCTTGTACAGGTTCGACCCTATGAACAACTTCGTGAGATATATCGAGTTCGATTCTGCTTGGTGCCCCATTCTGGAGTTGCGCCATTGCAGCTTGCTGAGTTTGTAACATTTCAAATATCATTCGAAAGCTTATCCCGCCTTCTTCACCGCTCTATGCATTCTGATCGACTGCCCACGCGTATCTGCGGACGCTATTTTCAGGGTCGGCGCCTAAATTTCCATGAATCGCAGCACGAGAATTGTCATCGATTGGATTTACGGCCTGTGATCTATCGGGATTGATTGGAGGTACTCCGTTTCCTGGGGCGACTATGTGTTCGTTCCGCCATAAAGACCAAGGCCGGTGTCCGTGTGAGTGGGCACTGCTTGAGCGTTTGACATGTTGATTCTTGAAATCAAAGACACTTACAAGAACAAATGTAAAAGCAGTGTGTGCTATAAGGATTAATACTAAAAATTGGATAACAATTAAACTTGTAATGTAGTTTTAAGGATACGTGATTTCACCTAATACCAATTGATTAACTTAAAGATAAGTGATGGGAATTGACAAGAATATAAAACAAACCAATGCATGGACGGTGCTCTCGACCTGATGAACCATCGAGCTTAGTAAAGTAAGAACAATTAAAAAAAATAGCAAATTGATAAACCAGATAAAAAGAAAAACATTATATTGCTTTGATCTGTATGAATGTAAGGTGTGTACAAATGATAGGGACTCCCTTTTATATACTAGAGTAATCCTAATTATGGTATAATTTTAATTACGGAAGTAAATCCCATGATTGGTATAAATAATCGGCCTTGATTTGATCCGTTTCGAGATTTTCGATGTGGTCTTCGACCGGTTACGGATATCTCGCATTTCTGTTATTGCACTTCACTCGAAGTCGGTCATACTTAACCTCGATTGTTGCTTGTCTCGGTCTCAACAGACATTTCGATCTTTAGACTCGATGCTTCGTCTTCGAGCTCGAGCCTGATTCATTACGAGGCTACCCCGATGCAACTCCCTTGTCTCGATGGAAAATCCGGTAGGCCCGATTTTGACCGTATACAATATTATTATGGCACCTCGTCGTTATGATCGTTTATGTATTCTATATCTTGATATATGAGGTTTCATATATTGGTCGGACTCTAAAATAAGGTGTGTAAATACAAATTCTAGCAAATTTAGGGGTCATTTTTGTTTTCTGTCATTAATATATTATACGCACATAACATTTATACTTAATTAAAAAGTTGAAAAGTAATCTAAAAAATCATACTAAAAGAAAAAAGGAAAAACATTTCAACAAAAGATATTTGTGAGAGAAAACTTACTTGTCCCATATAAATGCCGCAAGAAGTGTGAAACCACGTTCAAGGTATACACTTGGTTACCTGCACCTATCGTCATAGAACCGGTAGAAATTTTTGTATAATCCAATTCCGAATTCCAATATTCCATACGCATCTGTTTGTCAAAATAAAAAATAAAAAAAATAAAAAACTCAATCAAACGTCTTTATATAACAAGCCCACTTGGGTTTCAAGAATCATCAATAGCCCTGCGAATTTCATGGAAGAACACTAAATTCTTTTGTTTGTTGGGTTCTTTTGTATAAAGTAATATCTCCACCACTTAACCCCATTCTGCTTCACACCGATATACGCAACCCTTTATTTGCGTATAATTGGTGTGAAGTCTGAATTCTGCCATTTGAATTGAATTAAGTGGGGGACTCTGGCTTTGGAAACCGTTTTGCTCATTCAAAGAGAAAAAGAAAAAGAGTTTGTAATGGAAGATGAACATAATAACGGTGTTTATGGGCAAAGCCCTTCTTATCGTAAGGAGAAAACAGAGGATGAACACTCTGTTGTGATTCCTGATACTGCCCATCAAGTCAGCAACGGTTGTTTCTCTATCCCCCCCTTTTTTTGACTTATTTTGGTCTTTTATTTTTGAATTTATGTATGTTTCTTTGTGGGTTTGGTTTAAGGTTAGATTACATTTGTTAAGGGTCTTTTATGGAGGTTTTATTTTTATCTTCTCCATTTTTGCTCAGCCTGCTTTGTTGTGTTATGCTATTTCTTTGGGAAAAAACAGCAACAAGAAAACAAAAAGAAACATAACTATATCCTCATTCCATTCGCTTTTCTTTTTTTCTTTTTTTTTTCCTTTTTTTATGGCTCCTTCTTGTCTTCGGTTTTTTTGTTAGGTTTATATTAAATTTGTTAAGGGTCTTTAGGGAGGTTTTATTTCTGCAAAATTTGTGTTTTCGAATTAAATTGATGAAAAAGGGAGGGAATTTTAGAAGATTGAAGGTATTAGTGAATTTTTGCTCAGCCTGCATATTAAAATTCATTTTTTGGGCTTGCTTCATGGGGTCACGTTTTCTATTAAAATTCTTGTAATCTCTGTTTTTGCTTCTTTGTGTTATACTATTTATTTGGAAAAAAAAAAAGAGAATGATAATTCTTGGCCCCTCTTCCAAATGGCTAAAGCTTTTCATGTGTATCAGGTGCATGAAAACTTCCTTTTTTGGTAATTGAAAAAAGGAAAGACCTGTTACACATGAGTAACGAGTAATTTTTCTGTTTTATCTCTTTGAAAAGTTTAAAAAGAATTCTGTGATGCATCATTACTATTAAAAGAACTTTTTGTTTTTTTAATAATTCTATCTTTGGCATGAATGCCTATTGACTCTTTTGTTGATTCATTTGTTTTGCAAAAATGTAGACTCATGGTTTCAGGTAGGAGTTGTTCTGAGCATGGGTGTCAACAGCGCGTATGCACTAGGATATTCTGGCACAATCATGGTTCCTCTAGGTTGGATTGGCGGTGTGGTTGGTTTAGTTTTGTCCACAATTGTCTCTTTGTATGCAAGTACTCTTATGGCTAAGCTCCACGAAGTTGGAGGGAAGAGGCATATCAGATATAGAGACCTCGCCGGATTTTTGTATGGTATGAGCGATGAAAAAAATACAACTAATTGATTTCATGCTCCCGACATCAACAGCTTGTTTTATTGCTTGATTGTTTTTGCAGCTTTAAGTTGAACTGAACTTATTTTGTTGCTGCAGGTCGGACTGCTTACATGCTTATATGGGCATTACAATATGCGAATCTCTTCTTGATAAATATTGGATATGTCATCATGAGCGGTTCAGCCTTAAAGGTTAGAAACAAATTTTCCTTTGTGTAGCCTTTTTTTTCTTTGGATAATTAGATAAGCTGGACAAAGTATCTCTATATTTTTTAAGTGAATATAAAGTCAACAATTTTTCTGATTCATGCTTTCCTTGAGTTGCTTGCCAGGCTTTCTATGTTATCTTTAGGGATGACCATCAGCTAAAGCTGCCACACTTTATAGCAATAGCTGGATTAGCATGCATCCTCTTTGCCATTGCAACACCACATTTATCAGCACTGAGGGTTTGGCTCGGGTTTTCAACACTGTTTATGATACTGTATCTCAGCATAGCATTTGTGTTGTCTGTTAAAGATGGTATGCTACTTCCTCACTTTAATATTTGACTAGCCATATGAACACAATGCAAGCATGTGACAAAAGTAATATATTACATTAATTAATTTTTTAGTTCACCAAATTGTGGAACATGTAGACTAACATACATACAGAGGTAGTTGTAAACCATAAACTATTGAGGTTATTACAAAATCCAATGCAATGTGACTAATTCAATATTACATTCCAAGCCGCAATTGACTATAATTTCATTGAGGGTAAAATTTGATTATGTAATTTGACCAGAAAACTTGTGACTATAATTATAGAAAATGTCGATAAGTTCAAAATGTCTCAGTACTTGTACTTAGTATTGCCGTTTGTCTAAGTAATAAGGAGCCCTATTTTCAAGTTGGTTACGTGATAGACCTACGGGCTTTTGGTGCTTATGATGTAGTTTTGATTTCCTTCGCGTTACGAAAAGTAATTCATGTTTAAGGAAATCAACTGTGTTAAGCTGATAGCATAATCAGATAAATATTATTCGTTGAAAGACATTTGCTAAAGAAGAATTTCGTGATGCTTAACTGTGTGAATATTAGAGTTAAATGCCAAGAGGAGTTGTTATGTCAAATTATACATGGGGAGGCAACTAGATTTTATCATCATACGATGCCAGTTTTGCTTTTTCTGTCAGTAGTTTCTAGAAAGTGTTCCAGAATCTCATGTTACAGTTAGTAGAGCTATTATGATGGCGATGTGAACTACGATCCCTTACCCATATTATAATCATATCAGCAGAATAGTTCACACATAAGCATATACATTTGGAGGGGCTTGTCTTGTTTGGGTACCTGATATGCAGTTGATATCGCATTGGAGTTGTCCTTGATGCGATAGAACCATGCTCTATATAAACTTTACGGTGTTCAGAACTAGTGAAAGGAAATGTTAAATTTTCAAAGCTTATATGATCCCACCTTCAACTTAAGACTAAAAGAGGATGAAAATGTGGTCGCAGCAGTTGTGGGAAATCTTTCTTTTGGCCCAAAAACTACCTCTTAGAGGGGGTTAGAAAAAATTGAATAAATCTAATCAGAATGAAGGAGAAGCAAAATTCTGTAATACAAAAGATTCCCTTATAGTCTCAGACGAGATCATTCAAACGGAACATTTTTTTATAGTCTCTCACCTTCTCTCCTAACCAGTCAAAGGGAAGATATTAGACTTTTCCTTCCTCTATGTTTCTCACTTTTACCTTCTGAACTCTTTTATCTTTTCCGACATTTCGTCATATGCACTTAATAAATTTGTACTATTTGCTTTTCTTGGTTTATAGCATTATGACTGTGTTAACCCTTCAATTTTGGTGTGGACTTGTACTTGGTTATGAATGTCTAAATATTTATGACATGCATATCTCTGGGATATGGAGGCAGCTTTTAACATTTAAGCAGGTCCTTCTGTTTTATTGATTGACAAGGATCCCTGAACTTTTTTCGTTAGCCTGCCATTGGTTGATCCTTGAGAATTACTTGAAGCAGCTGCACTGATATATACTTTAGCATGATCTTGCTTGTCTTACTGAAGTATCCGAGTTCCATATCACAGGTGTAAAGGCTTCTCCTAGGGACTATAGCATTCCAGGATCAGGAGCCAACACAATTTGGGCAATTATTGGTGCGACTGGAAACCTTTTCTTTGCATTTAACACTGGAATGATCCCAGAGATACAGGTTAGGAAATACATCCACCAACTTTTGTGATGAGTGCCATACTTTGTTATGAATTTTAAGTTACTTACAATGACTTGATTAGATCCTTCGAATCTTGTTATATGATCAGTATATCTGTTGCCTATGCTCAGTTAGATATCTAAAATTTCAACAAGTGGTTGCGGGAATCTATTTGATATCAGCAGATTGAAACGGCTTCTCATTATTGTATAGGATAGATTCAAAAGTAGTTGAACTGAAATGTTTGACACCATCATTTGCAATTCAACTTTTGTTTTTCTAAATACATTGATAGTTAGATAGCGCCCACTGGCACCTGATACATAAGTCAACCCGAACTTCATAGTTTGCGCTTTTTAGCTTCATTTTAACGGTCTCACTTGCTGATAGAATGATAGTGTCAGTTGGAGCTAAAATGTTCGCTTAATTAACTATCATCTCTAATGAGCTAAATGGTTTTCTCTCAATCTTCATTGGTGTTGCTTGCGGATTGGGAAATATTCTATCTTTATTAATTTAACTGTTGAATGTGTCCCCAGCGGGCATTATGGGAAAAGATATTTTCTGCCGAGTACTTCTCTCCAGCTTTTCTGTTAGCTCTTAGTTTTCTTTATAACTGTCGTTTGATACAATTTTGTTGAATTTGTGTTGCGACAGGCTACAATCAGACAACCTGTCGTTCGAAACATGGTGAAAGCTCTTAACTTTCAGTTTACAGTGGGAGTTGTTCCCATGCATGCTGTTACTTACATTGGATATTGGGCATATGGATCTGGCGTTTCATCCTACTTGCTCAACAATGTCCATGGTCCAGATTGGTTGTTGGGAGTTGCTCACTTGTCTGCCTTCTTCCAAGCTATCATTACCTTGCATGTAATATCAATCACCTTGATTTTATTTGGACTTTTATTGTTTTTACCTTGAAAAAAAAAACCAACAGTTGATTATTCTTCTCTAATAGTAGTTACTTTGCTTCTGGTTGTAGATATTTGCAAGTCCGACATATGAGTTTCTAGACACTAAATATGGAATCAAAGGAAGCGCCTTGGCTCCGCGCAATCTTGCATTCAGATTGTTCGTCAGGGGTGGTTACCTTATCATGACCACTTTCCTATCAGCTTTGCTACCTTTCCTGGGAAACTTCATGAGCCTTACTGGTGCTATCAGCACAATTCCGCTCACGTTCATACTCCCAAACCACATGTACCTTGTCGCGAAGAAAAACAAGTTATCAAGCTTACAGAAGAGTTGGCATTGGCTAAATATTCTGGTCTTTGGTTGCATGTCAGTTGCTGCATTTGTAGCTGCATTGAAGCTTACCATACTACAGACTCAAACTTACCATGTCTTTGCTGATTTATAGTTTTTCTTTCTGTTTGGTTAAATCGGAAGGTGTTCCAAGGTCTAAATTTCTTTGTTAGCGATTTTTATTTGGCATTAATAGAAAATGCAATTTTGGTTGCTTTGACGATGATCTGTCAAGGTAGCTCAAAATTCGAAGATATTAGCGATCATGTTTTGCCAATTAATGCTGCTCAAGCAATTATATCCATTGGTTGTTATGTTGTAAGGGCACAGTTCACTAGTGATATTGTTCGGTTTTGGCGTAGCCATTACATTTTATAATGGAGCTTTTGTGTCTATACTCGATTTTGGGATTACAATTGAACTTATACCTACTTTGCAAAAAAGGCCGTAAGCGTACCAGCTTTTTGCATCTATACCCGATTTTTGTGCCACATTTTAACTTGTGCCCGCTTTGCAAAAAAAATTACAAACGTACCCGTTTTTTCACATAACTTCAGCCCACGGGGCTGAAGTTTTTCTTTTGTACTGGAAAACTTCAGCTGAAGTTAACTTCAGCCCGCGGGGCTTAAGTTTTTCTTTTGTACTGGAAAACTTCAAGTGAAGTTTTTGTTTTTGTAACCGGAAAACTTAAGCTCTAGAGTTGAAGTTTCTGGGTTACTAAACAAAAACTTGAGCTCTAGAGCTGAAGTTTTTATTTTATAACTAGCAAACTTCAGCTGTAGAGCTGAAGTTTTCCGGCTACAAAGACAAAAAACTTCAGCTCTAGAGCTGAAGTTTTCCAGTTATAAAATAAAAACTTAAGCAGTTTTCCAACTGAAGTTTTTCTTTTGTACTGGAAAACTTCAGCTCTAGAGCTGAAGTTTTTATCTTTGTAACCGGAAAACTTCAGCTCTACAGCTGAAGTTGCTAGTTATAAATAAAAACTTCAGCTCTAGAGCTCAAGTTTTTGTTTAGTAACCCAGAAACTTCAACTCTAGAGCTTAAGTTTTCCAGTTATAAAATAAAAACTTAAGCTCTAGAGCTTAAGTTTTCCAGTTATAAAATAAAAACTTAAGCAGTTTTCTAGCTTAAGTTTTTCAGTTATAAAATAAAAACTTAAGGAGCTGAAGTTTTTGTTTAGTAACCCGGAAACTTCAACTCTCTAGAGCTGAAGTTTCCCAGTTATAAAGGGAAGCTGAAGTTTTTTAAAAAGTGGGTACGGATGCAAACAAAAAGACAAAGCGGCTACATGTTAAAAGGGGGCGCCCAAATAGGGCGCCCCGTGCAATTTTTACCTTTAGATGCACTTAAGGCCAAATAGGTTTGAAGTGTTACAAATGGTTTTATGCATTTAAGGCTAATAAGTCTGAAGTTGTATTTCTGATGCATTTAAGGCTAAACGATCTGAAGTGCAACAAATATTTTCCTACACTTAAAGTCTATAAGTCTGTAGCAAAAATTGCACTTCAGATGCTTAAGGCCAAATATACAGGTCTGAGGTGTAACCAATGGTTTCATTCATTTAAGGCCAAAAGATCTGAAACGCATCTGATTCAGAAGGGAAGAACTTGCATCATTATCTCAATTTCAATTCAAACATGGGTTTGATTCACACTCCATGTTCTGAGAAAGATTTATCATCCAAAAAAAGAAAAAAACGGAGTCCTTATCTAAAGAAATGCATTGAGGAAGGGCAGATGTATAGAACCTTTCAATGAGATAGTGCTTTTTCAACTCTCTCAAAATGGAATCTATTCCAAACATATATGCCATGGTTCCTTTCTTCGACAGGGTACAAATATCTAAATTTGATATTTTTAGATACTTTTTCAGACCTATTGCCAATACTAAGTAGCACTCAAAAATTCGTATCCATTTTCCATGATATGCATGGATCAGGTATGTCATGGAGAATTCTTCAGAAAAAATTAATAGAATCTGATTAGTGAGATCTCGTGTAAGTGTTTACATAATCTTCTTCTGTCTGAAGAAATGATTCATCAAAATAATGAGTCACCATTGATATCGACACATCTGAGATCACCAAATGCTCGGGAGTTCCTCTATTCAATCCTTTTCCTTCTTCTTGTTGCTGGATATCTCAAGCGTTTTCCTAAACTTAAGGGCAATAAGTCTGAAGTGAAAATTTGAACTTCAGATGCACTTAAGGCCAAAAGGTCTGAAGTGCAATCAATGTTTTCATGCACTTAAGGCCAAATAGGCTTGAAGTGCAAATTGCCAAAAAATAGAAATTTATTCTTCGAGTTTTAATAATCCAATATATGATTTAATACCCAAATAGGGCATCAGTGTAATTTTTACTTTTATAATGTGTCACTGAGGTTTTGGGCTTGCTTCATTAAGTATCCACCATCTCTTTGGCGTTTTGTCGGCGTGTGATATGTCTAGAGTTTGCCCATCATTATTTTAAAGATGTGAGATTCGCGCCCAATTAAGGGTAGTGCACCATCTATCTCAATGATGTAGAATTTGCCTAAACCTAATTGAACATTGAGATTTGTCCCAATATCGCTTAAGGTTATATAAAAGTAATTCTGTTGGACTTTTAAGCCATTAGACTTTAAAGTATAAAAGTATGAATTGGAAATTGAGGAAAATAAAATGGAGGGAAAAATAAAAATTTGAAGAAGTGAGCTTTTGTCTTGCACTTTGTCCCTCATTGGTGAGGGACAACTACATTTGTGTGTGTATATATAGAATCACTTCTTAAAGCTCTTAAAAGGAGTTGAAGAGAATGAACCCTCGCGTCGTCGTCGCTCGCTCGCTAGCTCGCTCGCTCGGGTTCGGCTTCGGCTTTGGACTTGGAAAATGATCGATAAGATTATTTTTTGGACAAAATTTATTTAATTAATTATTTAATAATTAATTAAATGATAGATCACTGCTGAAGATTCAGAAATATAGTTTGGCCGCAGTCCTAGCGTAACCGCGGTAGGACCGCGGTAGACGGCGAAATTTCTGAACAAGCACATTTTCCAGAACAGACATCACACCTCTTCCAATTATTGCCTATAAATTCAGAGGCATGGCTTTGTGTTAACAAATCAAAAAAACACTACAGAACTTCCTTCTATCTGAAAATACTGCATTCTAATTCGCAGTCTCTCACTCTCAAAGTTGTAAGTGTGATTTTTCTCCGTTCTTTAAGTTCGTTGGTATCCTGCAGTTTGTATTACCACTGTTGCAGGAAGGTTTATTCCCTTTTATCCTGGGAGGATTTAATCCATTACATTGGCAACATGTGAGGGAGTTAAAATTTCTTAAGGACGCACAAGCAAATTGTGGACTCGGAATATTTCTTATACTGCTTTTCGAGTTTCTTTTATTCTTCTAACAATTTTCTGATTTTTTGTTTTAACACAGTAGCGTTCACAAGCATAAGGAATTTTATATACTAACGTTTCTGTGTTGAATTATATACTAAACTGTTTTTTATACTACATTGGAGACTAAAGCCTTGGTGCTTTCTACTCCAATAATTGTTCTGTCCGGTTTAAAGTATATAAAAACTTTGTCGGAATAATAAGCGTACGTATTTGAAGTATATAAAAACTTGACCATTGTTACGTGTTGTCTGTTTGGTTTTATATTCAGTTTGAAGATATCAAACCTTCACTGATTTAACAAAGTTCTGTTTTGTTTCCAACTCTACAGAAACATTACGAATGAAAACAAAACTAATGGAAATATTTCGGGGACGGGTGCTACTGTTACGAGTGCTACTGCCTTGTTAAACCGTTCTACTCCTGCTCATGCTATGGCACTAGCATAAAAACCCGGAAAGTTTTCGGTATTGACTTCAAACGTTGGAAAAATGAAGATGCTCTTCTATCTTACTACGTTGAGTTTGCAACGTTGCATTAAGAAGGATCCTCCGGTCTTGGCANACAATGTCTATAGCGTCATGGAAACTTCAAAAGCATTATGGAATGCGCTTGAGAAGAAGTACAAGACTGAGGATGCCGGCCTTAAGAAGTTCGTGGCTGCTAGATTTTTGGATTTCAAGATGATTGACACTACGTCGGTCATAACTCAAGTCCAAGAATTACAAGTCATTGTGCATGACCTCCTTGCTGAAGGTATGACCCGAATCAA
>MU716932.1:30253-61122 GCA_026770625.1 Nicotiana glauca | reverse complement strand
TAGACGTTTATCGGTTTTGCAGGCATAATGAGTTCATCACGTAAGCGCCAGAACACTTGGGCATCGGTTAGGGGCGCTGGATCTTCGTCACGGGCAAGGGCCCAATCGAGTATGACCGATTTTGATAGCTATAGATTTGTCTCCAAAGCAGCGGAGACGCGATATACTCAGAAATTGTCAAAGAAATTGCAACATAAAGTCCACATTGACAGGTTTGCTGTGGAGCGGGATTGCCCGGATATGTTTAATGAGCTGCAAAGATGTCATCTTGGCATCTTCTTTAACACCCCAGAAGTAGCCAATGTTGCACTTGTACGGGAATTTTATGCTAACCTCTCTGAACATGACAATGGGATGGTGACGGTGCGGAACACTAAAGTCGATGCTACTCCTGAGGCCATTCGTAGGGCCTACTGCATCCCAGCCTTCACATGTATGGATTATTACCTCTGCTACAGTCGCCCACCAGTTGCTTAGGATAGAATATTGGGAGTCATCGGTATTCCAGGAAAACAAGCAAAGTGGATTGCCAAACCAACAATACTACACTCTCAATCACTCTCTTAGTTAGCCAAGTGTTGGCTCACCGTCATCAACACTCGGTTGTTGCCTTCCAGCAATACAACCGATGTCAAGGGGCCACGGGCGGCCATGATTTATTGCTTTATGACCCATCATGGGTTTGATGTTACGCGGATGTTATCTGAGGAAATGTTCATTAGATCACCGGAAGTGGGCAAAGGGCACTATTTTCCATCACTTGTCTCCCTCTCTGCCGCATGGCCAATGTCCCCGAGAACACTCAAACTGAAGGCACATTACCTTTGAAAACACCGTTTCGAGCGGGTAAGATTAGCCACGAAGCACGTGTGCCTGTAAATGATTCTGAAGACTCGTCTGAGGAGTCCGAGTCAGAAAATGATCATGATAATGTTGATGCTATGGAGGTCAACGCCCCTCCCCGTGGGAGTGATGCAGGGCCCTCCCAGCCACGCCGTAGCACTCACTTGGATGATCTGGAGCAACGCATGACGGGACTGCAGACATCCGTCACTGACCTGAGCACTCGTGTGGATGTTATAGCAGATAGACAGGTGAAATCTGAGAAGAAATTTATGGGTTGGCTGAGAGCATTAGGTCGCGCCAGCAACGTGAACCCTGACACTGTGTCGGATCAGGAGTGATGCCTCAGGGAAGTTTCTTTACCTCACTGTTTATTATATTGTTAAGCCATGGGGACATGTCTTCTTTTTAAGTGTGGGGTGGGGGAATTTCATTGTATGTATGTGTACTTGTATTATGTTTTTGTGTGTAGATAGCTAGAATTGGAGTAGTTATGTTTTAGAAATGACTTTTCCTGACGACGGATCTCTATCGACGGGGTTCTTGAGGGACTAAGTCGAGAAAAAATAAATAAATAAATAAACACAAAACACTAAAAAGATTTTGCTTTTAGGTAGTGTAGTAATTCCCCCTTGGTTTTTCTTTAGACCGCGATTCTTTTCCAAGGGTTTTTGCTTGAACAGGGTTTAGGTAGATTTTTTTTTAGGATTAATGGGCGAAGTGCTGAAATATGCAACCTTTAGCGTGCTTACACCGACACACGATAGATGCTAGAGTGTAGTGCTTAGCTTCAAAGTGAATCTTGTTTGAGTGCCTTAAAAATTGTATATTTGTGCTTAACTTGAACACTCGAAAGATAGTATCTTGATAAACCAATCTGGAGTGAGTCATATGCCAAGTGTGTGGGTGTATTGTTTGTGTTCCATGCTGTACAATTGATGCCTAGAACTTGCCCTGTGTGTTTACAAAGCGAAATAGTAACTTCATTTGGTTTTAGAAGTGATATAGGCAATTCTTTGTTGAGCCATAAATATTCCTTTACCCACCTGAATACATTATATCTTTGTTAACCTCGTTGAGCCTATAAGCCTGTTCTTTGGTAACCGCAATGTGAATCTTAACCCACTGTTTGAATAGCTTGCTTTTTGAACAAGATTTTCTTTCTACTCCCTAAGCACTTGAAGGTTATTGAGAGTATGTAAAAAAAAAGTGTGGGATGGTAGTTTGGTTTACAAAGTGGAACCATGGAAATTGAAAAAGGTGCAAATGTGAAGCATATAAAGAGAAGCACCACAGGGGTTCTCTAGTTAAACTGGTAGCTAGTTTAAGTGCACCTAAAAGTACGGGGATGTCTAAATATGGTGGAATGTTGACTTACAAAATAACGAGCTTGGAAGTTCAATGTAATTGTATTAAAAGTGCTTAGGGGAGTTAGTCACTACATCTAAATGTATCCTACCTAACCCTTAGCCTGCATTACAACCGAATAAAGTCCTATTGATCTTAGACTGGATGAGGTTCAATTGAAGTACACTAGGGGCAAGCATATGGTGCATCTTTGTTGCATGTGAATATTCCTTGGAGAGTGAGTGAATTTTGTCTAATTGAGTTCCGAATTATATCATCATCATTATATATATGGAACTACTCTCTTGTGTGTTGTGAGGGCATGTGATTCACAAAGGAAAGGTGCGTTTTGACTGTTGTATAGAGTGGTTTGAGTAAGAATAGATAGGCAGGGTGTGAAAAACTTGATTGTTGAGGCATGAGCTGCTCACTACTAGGTATGATTCTTCTATAATGTTCATGGTGTGAGTCGTTGAAGGAAAAATATAAGGAATGGCTTTTATGAGTGTGGTGAATTGCTCGAGGACTAGCAATGATTTAAGTGTGGGGTGTTGATAATAGGCTATATAGTTGTCATTTATGTTGTAGATACCCATGCTTTGTTGTTGTTTTTGTTATGGAAATTGCCGATTAAATGCTTGAATTGATGCTATTTGGTTTCGCAGGGAATGCAAGATAGACAAAGAATAAAATGAAGCGTTTGGAGGCAAGAACGTGCATAAATCACACACTTGAGAAGTACCCGAGTGCAAACGAGAAGTTAAAGGCGTTAAAAGCTGGAAACAACATCTACAGGGATTTCCGCGGTTCACCGCGGTTGGCCGCGGTCCGCGCCGCGGTCCTTTACAGAGTAAGCCGCGGTCGACGCCGCGGCCGCGGGAAATACCGGGCACTTCAAGATCTTCATGGGCCAAAGTGTAAATCGGGAAAACTTTTGTAAACCCTTTATATAATGTAGAAAACTCGCCCACAAGCTAGTTAGGCTTAATTTTGGAGTTTGTTGGCAAGAGAAACAAGTGTGAGAGATCACAAAAACACCATTACTTTTATTCTTCTTAATTTTCTTGCAATTTATGATTATGAATTCTTTAGCTATTGATTTACCCATTATCATGAGTAGCTAAATACTTAATCTAAGGTTTTGATGGAACCCGTTGGGAATTACTTGGTTGCTTTATCAATTTAATTAGGTTTTGTTGTTTAATCTCTAATTGTTCATATACGTTTTGATTGTGGAATAGTTGAAAGGGCCCTCAATTATCCGTTCCTATTTATTGTGTATCTTCTTGAGAGAGAGTGCATATTTAGGTGATTGTATGAACAACATCACTCCCGGAGTATAGACGAGAGTCATAACCGAGGGTTTAGGGGTTGGATTAGATATAACAAAATCCCGGGTGCAATCTAAGTGAACTGTTTTGTGAAATTAGCTAACGTAACTTGAGAGAGTGCGTTTAGTAGATTATTATAATTGCTTGAGAAAGAATTATGATAAATTGAGAGTTCATGATTGTTAGAGATAGATAAATCTGAATTATAAGAGATATACAACCAAGGAAAAGACCAACGGGGGAAATCAATACCTTAGACCTTCTTTATATTGTTTACACATTAAGCAAATTTACTTTTCAGTATTTATTATTTTCAGTATTAGTTGTTAGATAATTAACAATTGTGAATCCAAAAGTTTGAGAAAACAGGTTGTGGGAATTGAGTAGATCTAACGGTTGTAATTGTTGGGTTAATTCTCTGTGGTTCGACTCTGGGCTACAATACTCAGATTATATTTGCAACGCCCGCATAGTCTTTTGTGAGACTCAGTTGAGCGTGATCAGAGAGTTGGACATCGTAGTTCAACCACAGCCTGTACAGATAGCAGGTAATGCAGAGCGTGCGGTGATAGAAGTTGCAAGGTCCAATCTTGCTAATATGACTCAGGCTATTGTGAAGCTTGAGATCACAGGGCATTTTGAACTCAAACAGTACATGGTACAACTGAGTTAGTCCACATGGCAATATGTGGGTCTATCTTAGAAAGTCCGCAGAGGCACATTCAGAATTTCTTGAAAATTACGGATACCTACAAGTATTCGAACGTTTCCAAGGACTATGTCATGCTGACACTTTTTCCCTTTTCACTACTGGGGGAAGCTAAGGAATGGTTGCATAAAGAGCCCGCAAACTCAATCCACACTTGGGATGATCTATCAAGGAAATTCTTAATCAAGTTTTTCCCCACTAAGAAGACAAAGTCATTGAGGAGTCAGATTCTTGGGTTTGAACAATGGGATGGAAAGACACTTCGTCAAGCTTGGGACAGATACAAGAAGTTACTCAGAGACTGCCCGCATCATTATCAGACTGATGAGGTATTGGGACACACTTTTGTTGATGGGCTAGATGAAGCATCAACGATGAATCTTGATTCAGCTTGTGGGGGTAGTTGCATGGCGAAACCGTATAGTGAACTCCAACTCCTGCTAAATAACTTCACTGCTAATGATAATAACTGGCAAGGGAATGGGGATTCACGAAAGGCAATTAAATAGAAAGCAGTCGAGTTGATTGAGCTTGATGATTTCTCAGCCATGAGAGCTGATATAGTAAAATTGGCAAATCAGATGAATAGAATGACAATGCAACAAACACAACAGATGCAACATGTACAACAGATGTCTCTTTGCTGCGAACTATGTGGTGAAAGTCATATGAGTGACATGTGCCTCATGAATCCTGAATCCACATACTATGTGGGGCAACTGCGCATAGGTCCAATAAATGAGTATGCACAATATGGGACCATGTACAATCCAAATTGGATGAATCATCCCAACTTCTCATTGGGTGGAAATGCCGAATCAAAATCATTATAGACCCCAAGGAAATTTCAATCAACCTCAGAACCCACCCCAACCAACAGAAGAGAGTACGATTGACTTGCTGAAGAAGTTGTTGCTTGGCTATCAACAACTCAGGATCGATTTTAGAAATCTTGAGAGGCAAATGGGGCAGTTAGCAGCAAATCAAAATACTAGACCTGCTGGAGCTCTCCCGAGTGATACTGAGCCTAATCTTAAGGCTCAATCAATGTGGTTACCTTAAGAAATGGAAGAGAATTAGAATAAGTTCCAGAGAACAAGAAGTATACAACTAGACCTGAAGGAGAATTAGTTCCTAAGCCCGTTGAGGAGAATAAGAAAGAAAAGCCAGAAATTGTGACAAGGCCACTACCTCCATTTCCACAAAGACTTCAAAAGCAAAAAGATGATGCTATGTACAAGAAATTCTTAGATATTTTGAGCCAAGTGCTTGTGAATTTGCCTTTGGTGTAAATTTTGCAGGAAGTGCCTAAGTATGCAAGGTATCTCAGAGATATTGTGGCAAATAAACGAAGACATGCAGAGTTCGAAATATTTTCACTTACTGAAGAGTGCAGTGCTAGAGTTCAGAGTAAACTTCCCCCTAAGTTGAAGGATCCTGGGAGTTTCACAATTCCTTTGTCTCTTGGAAAACAAGAAGTAGGTAGAGCCCTGTGTGATTTGAGGGCTAGTATAAATTTGATGCCATCCTCTTTGTTCAAGCAACTCGGATTGGGGGTGCTTAGACCTACTACAATCACTTTACAATTAGCAGATAGGTCTCTAGTTATTCCAGAAGGAATTATTGAGGATATGTTAGTTCGAGTGGGAACGTTTATTCTTCCTGCTGATTTTATTGTTCTTGATTACGAGGCGGATGGGGAAGTACCCATTATTTTGGGGTGACCATTATTAGCTACTGGTGGAGAAACTATTGATGTGAGGGAAGGAAAGTTAAAGATGAGAGTTGACAATGAGGAAGTCACTTTTAATGTGTACAAGGCACTTAAGCTCCCTAAGCATTATGAGGACTTGTGCATGATTACTATGGTAGAATCGAAGGGGATAGAGCACGGTCCTTATGTGAATTATAGTGATCCAGACGGGACAACTGAGTTAGAGGAGGTGGTGTTGCAAGCTGAGTGTGTAAAGATAATTGAGAAAAGAGCCACAGATGAAAGAGGAGGCCCTCTAAGAGCGAGCAAAAAGGCTATACTTCATGGGAGAAAGAAGAAGAGAAAGCGTCCAGCCTAAGCAGAGTAGCAAAGTCGTGTCACGACTATAAATAAGGCACTTGTTGGGAGGCAACACAGCTTGTATTTTATTTTTTTTATTTTTTATACAGTGTCAACTTTTGTATTTTTTTTTTTGCAGAGTTGGGGAAGTCTGAGTACCCGAAGTTGAAGCTGAGGAGCATGTTTAAGCTTAAGTGTGGGTCTGACCCTTAAGATTGAGGTTCATGTCCGAAATAGTCCTGAGATGATCTCAGTGAGTATTTATCACCCTTGTTTAATATTTTTCTCTGTGATCATGCATCGAGGACTATGCATAATATAAGTGTGGGGTGGGAAAACTACTTTCCGAAGTGAAATTGTATAATTTTTTTTTATATTATTAAGTTTTTCTTTTAGAACTCATAGTAGACATAGTCTAGGTTAAAAAAAGAGAAAAAAAAATGGAAACTTTTAGAAAAAGCTCAGATTTTTCCCGACGATGGATCTTTTGGAAAATTTTCTTTAGGGATAAAGTCCGATTAAAAATACCAAAAAGATTTTTTTAGAATAGTTAGGTAGTATTCCTTGGTTTTTCTTTGGGCACCGGTTCTTTTCCAAGGATGTAGCTCGAACTGGGTACTTTATTTTTTGTTAGGAGTAGTTTAGGAAGAAACTAAGTCGCTTTGAGATACTCATTGAAATGGTTGATGCTGGCACATTAGGCTATGAACACATTCTATCTTTCTGTGTATTTGGTTGATTGTGAAGCCTAAGTAAAGTAAATAACCTATTTTGTGACACTCTCTCTCCGTTGTTTGACTTGTATGCCACATAGTGTAATGTTGCTTAAATTTCTCACTTAATTGTGCTTCCTTGACTTGAGAGTTGAACATAACCGTCTTGATTGAGTCATGTGCAATGTGTGTGTGAGGATTTGTGATTTTCTGTGCTAATCTGTGTAGTCTAGAACTTGCCCCGTGTGTTAATAAATTGTAAGTTGTGCTAATCTAGGAGATGATGTAGGCTTTTTATTGCTTGGTCATGGATGTGCTTGTCACATAAAAATAAAATTTTCCATTCCTAGCCCCTTTTGAGCCTATAGACCTTTTCTTTGGCAACCACATTACAAGCCATACCCCTTTCTTGTTCTTAATTTGATATTGATTGTACCTTTACCTCCTAAGGCACTTAGTCGCTAAAAGAAGTAAGGTGAACTATTTTGGGAGTAGTTCTTTTGAGTGGAACCATGGAAAGGACCGTTGATGCACTAAAGTTGAAATCAAAAGTCACTAGCTGATGAACTTTAATATATGGAGTATGTGAAGAAAAGAAAAAAAAGAGAAAGGAAAAGAAAAAATGATAGTTCAAATAATGTAGAAAAACGCAAACCCCCAATTCTTATTGATTTATGCTAGTGGAAATATAGAAGTGCTTAATTGAAAAGAAGGCTATGTTGCATATGGTTTGGGGCAAGTGAATTGGTTGAGAAGAATATGTGCTTGAATTGTGAGTGTAGTGTAATAAAGTACTTATGAGGGATAGTCACTATTTTTAAATGTATCATACCCATCCCTTAGCCTACATTACAACCTTAAAGTCTTAATTGATCCTAGATTTGGCTAGCTTAAATTAGTAGACATACACACTACGGGCAAGCTTATGGTACGACCACGAGATGCATATGAATTCTTTGTGAGAATGAGCGAATTTTGTTCAATTGTGTGATGTCCTTAATCTATATTCAAAAGCATATTTGAATGTGTGGACTAATCTATATTCACTCTTTTGTTTGTTGGTGAGGGCACATGATCTCATGAATGATTGGTAATGTCGTAAACTTACTTCTTGGGTGAGTACGTGAATTGAGGTTGCTTAGTGGTTACAAGTCGGCTTTTGAGGTTGGGTGGTGACAAATAAGTTGTTTAAATTGATTGAATTGAAGGGTTATACTTGGTCATGCTTAAATGGGAAGAATGTGAAATTTTGTTTGCTCATGCTTGTGTGCCGGTATTGATAATAGTCAAGGGTATAGTATGTGGTTAAAATTTAAAGTGCTCCTCTATTATTGAGACTTGTACGTAGTTGGGGGTTTATTTGATAGTCCCATTGCTCGAGGACGAGCAAGAGTCTAAGTGTGGGGTGTTGATGTTGTGCTTAAAGTATATATATTTGTACGGATATCACCTCATATATTACTTTTGTTTCGTGGATTTAGGATGTGAAATGTGTTAATTTGATGTGTTTTCATGTGTAGGAATGATCCGGGAGCAATCGGGGGCGCAATGTGCAAAATTAGAGCCAAAACGGACGAAAATAGGGAAAAGGCACATTTCAGCGCCACAGGTGGCGCCCAGCCCTACCTGTGGCACCGGAAACATAATAAAAAATATTATAGCGCAGTGGAGGGTGACCGGCACCAGCCAGGGCGCCAATGACGTGAAAGTTCTCTAATTTCGCCCGAGACACGGTTATTTCGGACCTAGACCTACCCAACACGTATAAAAGCAAGACTAAACTTATTTGTGAAGGGGGAGACACCACTTTTGAGACAGAATACACACAAGAAACATCGAGGAGCAAGAACATCTCAACTTTCTTCATCTTTTCTTAGTATTTTTAATTATCCAACTTATGAAATTGTTTGCTAATATTATGAGTGGCTAAAAACCCATTGTTCAGGGGTTGTGATTTAGCCATGAATATTGTTATTTAACATTGGCTTAACCTTGATTATAATTCACTAATATATGGTTGTTTCTTCAATTCTGTGATTAATTGCTTAATTGTCTGGCCAGCAGATAGGTTCTATTTACTATATATGCTATGCTTGGGAAAGTCGTATTTAGATTAGAGAAGAATTGAAGAGAGAACGATCTTAACCCTTGGGGGGGGGGGGAGTTTGTGGTTAGGATAGGAATATACCTAGTCACCATGCTTAATTAAATATCGTAATCTTAATGCGTTCTTAGTAGATTGATTTCATAGGAATATATGCATTAATATATTTTGAATAGACGAGTAGCACTTCGGGAGAAAGCTATGAGAGCAATTATCGATTAATTAGCAACCATGAGTGAATTGTATGAGATGGGGAGTTAACTAGAACACAATACGATTGGTGAATCGATCACAACCCTGGAATATATGTCTCTATTGAATACATAACAATCATTTTACTACTTGATAATTTAGTTATTACTTAGAATTAGAGTTTAGTATAATCACACTCTTGAACTTGAATTTAGCTTGATTGAATAACAATATTGGTGAGTAAGTGAGTAGGTGATATAAGTCTCTTTGGGTTCGACACTCGACTTATCATTTTACTACTTGTACGACCACGTATACTTACGTGTGCGTTTGGGAGCAACAGTTACAATGCTTGGTTGCATTCTTTCCTGATCTATGTGTGTTTTAGGACCTCTACACTAGAAAGGTGTTGGGGATTGGTAGTGAAGTTAATGGGCTATACATTTTTAGGAGTTGTTTTCATAAGAAACAACTATCTACACCAACTGTAAATACCACAACTATGTAGATTTCAACACAAAATAAGCAGAGTTCAATAAACCTAGAAGTTTGGCATCAAAGACTTGGACATCTGCCTATGGAAGCTATAAAGAAAATTGGCAAGCTCAAACATCATTTCAGAAAAGATAGTTCAGAAACTGTATGTTTTAATTTGTTTTATTTTCCATTACCCAGGCAAACTAAGTTATCATTTCCTGTCAGTATTAGTAGAGGAAAGAGTCTATTTGACCTTTTACATGTAGATGTATAAGGACCTTACATGGTGACTACATATGACAATAAAAGATTTTTTCTTACCGTTGTTGATGACTTCTCTAGAACTACTTGGTTATTTCTGATGAATGCCAAAGATGAAACATATTGGTTGATGAAAAGATTGATTTTCATGATTGACACACACAGTTTAATTGTTCTGTTAGAGCTATAAGAACAGAAAATGGATCAGAATTTGTCAATTCAGATATCAAACACTTCCTAGAGTCACGAGGAATTGTTCATCAAACAACATGTGTGTATACTCCACAATAGAATGGCATTGTGGAGATAAGACATAGATATATTTTAGAAGTGGCAAGAGCCTTAAGGTTCCAGGCTGCCATCCCTATAAGATTTTGGGGTGAGTGTGTTCTTACGGTAGTACATATCATAAATAGGTTACCTTCTATAGTTTTAAAGGGTAAATCTCTATATGAAAAGCTATTTAATACTAAACCTCCTGCATATCATATGAGAGTGTTTGGATGCTTATGTTATGTTGTGAATGTAAGGAGACAGGATAAGTTTTCAGTCGGAGCTTTACCTATTGTGTTTATGGGGTATTCTCTAACAAAAAAGGGCTACAAACTGTATGATCTGCAATCTAAACAGTTCATTGTTAGCAGGGGTATGGTCTTTAAGGAACATATATTTCCTTTCAGACAAATGAAGCTATCGGTTGTTCCAGTATTTCTAGTACTTGAGCCAGTTGATGTACCAAATACTTCAGAAGTACTGTATGAAATCAAGCAGGTGAACATAATGCAGACCATGATAATAATGTTGAACAGAGGAATGAGGCAGTCACTGAAGAACTAGACATTTCACTTAGTACTTCTCCAGTACCAATTGTTGAAAGTGTTGGTCCTGATGTTGCACCACAATTGCAAACTGAGTCTTCACATTTGCAAGATGTGATGATGCACTACCAATTGCAGTCATAAAACATCCCAGAACTGCAGGACCACCAAAATGGCTGCAAGACTTTGTGTCCACCTCCTGTGCATATCCTATGTCAGACTACCTGAGTTATGATAGGTTATCCCCTTTCTTATGCTAGGTGTTTGTCAACTCAATCCTCTATAGTTGAGCCCAAGCATTATCATGGGGCTTCAAAAGATAAAAGATGGGTAGTTGCTATGCAACAAGAAGTCACAACATTAGAAGAAAACAACACATGGGATGTTGTTGATCTACCTGCAAATAAAGTTCCTATAGGATGCAAATGGGCATAAAAAGTGAAGTACCAAGCTGATGGTAAGGTGGAGAGACTCAAAGTTAGACTTGTAGCCAAAGGTTTCAGTCAAAAGGAGGCCTAAACTACGAGGAAACATTATCACCAGTGGCAAAGATGGTCACTATTAGATCAATCATAGCAGTAGCAGCCTCTAAACATTGGCACATTTGTCAAATGGAAGTGCACAATGCATTCTTGGAAGGTGACTTATTTGAAGAAGTGTACATGCATCTTCCATAGAGGTACAATATCAAGGGGGAGTCCAAGAACAAGGTGTGCAAGTTAAAGAAGTCGCTCTATAGCTTGAAGCAAGCTTCAAGACAGTGGAACTTGAAGCTGACAGAAACCCTTAGAGATTTGGGATTTGTTCAAAGTCATTTTGACAACTTTTTGTTTACACAACAGAGAGGCTCAGTGTTGGTTGTCATTATAGTCTATGTAGATGACCTCCTAGTTACAGGAAATGATCCTAAACTGATTCAGTCTGCTAGGGAAAATATGCAGAAGAAGTTCAAAATGAAAGATTTGGGGGAAGTCAAATTCTTTTTAAGCATAGAATTTGCTCGCAGCAAGGCTAGCATTCAGATGAATCAGAGGAAATATGCACTTTACTTGATAGCTGATTCTGGGCTAGGGGGAGCTAAGCCAGCATCCACTCCATTAGAGTGCAATCAAAGGCTGACTACAACAGAATTTGATGAAGTTGTCTTGGGTTCTGAGGATGCAGCAAGTGTAGGAGTCAAGGACCATGTGTTGCCTGACCCTGAACCTTATTAAGGTTAGTGGGCAGGCTGCTATACTTAACCATAACAAGGATTGATATAGCCTATGTTGTTCAGGTTCTAAGTAAATTAATGCATAAACCTAAGAGAACACATATGGATGCAATATTGAGGGTAATCAGGTATGTCAAAAATGCACAGGATTAGGCTTATTAATGCATTCACAACAGTCTGATAACTTGGTTGCATTTTGTGACTTAAACTAGACTTCTTGTCCTCGGTCCAGGAAATCAGTTACAGGGTATCTAGTCAAATTTGGCAACTCTTTGATATCATGGAAGTCTAAGAAACAAACACAGTCTCCAGAAGCTCAGCAGAAACAGAGTTCAGAAGTATGGCCTCCATAGTAGCAGAAATGTCATGGTTAGTATGACTGTTCAAGGAGTTAGGAATCCAGATTCAGTTGCCTATTCCCTTGCATTGTGACATTAAAGCATCTATTCAGATAGTTGCAAATCCCATCTTTCATGAGCGGACAAAATGCATTAACATTGATTGTCATTTTGTGCGAGAGAAGCTACAACAGGGTCTCATCCAAACTAATCACATTAACACCAAGTTGCAATTGGCAGATATACTCACTAAAGGTCTAGAGAAGGTCCAGTACTATTCTTTACATAGCAAGCTGGGGGTTCAAAATTTGTTCATACCCATCATCTTGAGGGGAAGTGTTGACATTAGTAATGATAATTTATAGGTTGCAAGTACCTTGGGCATAAGTACTTTACTTTATATTTGGATGATCTAACAAACTTACCATCCAAAACCATATAGGGAACCTGTTACACATCACAAAGTTTCAGGTTGGGATCTAGCATGTGATATAACTCAACTCTTTAGAGAGGAAGGAACAACTGAGGAAACAGGTCCCTGCCAGTTCACGAGGAGACTGTTTGAAGTCAACTCTCCAGCAGGAAAGTTGTTGCCTGCACACGCCACTACACAGGAACAGTACAACAGTCAACTTTCTATGGAAGGATTTTTACCTACCTTGCTTACATCATTGTAAGTGTTGTCACACACGTATAAATACAATCAAGAAAGGTAAAACAACTTACTTCATGAGAAAACCAGATAAAGGACCTGAAGCATACCTGGTATAATCATTCAAGTTAATCGACTCAAGATAATCTAGGCAGTGTAACTTTAGATTCACAGGAACAAGATAAGGGACCTGATACCTTGGTATTCCCCTGACAGAAGTATAGGTCAACTGTACAGCTAGAAAGCAACTACAAAAAGTGACTGCCTGCAACAGTGCAACAGTCACTTCCCATTGAGAAGAGGCATGTACTAACCATGATTTGACATCACTAAGGTGATGTCTTTCATAGTATAAACCTTATTCAAGGCACAAGATTCAGGTTCAAGGCTTGCAAAATCAGAAACAAAAATATTCTCTCAAGTGCAAGAACAACCTCTCTCAAGAACAAAGTCGCTTCAACATCAAGGACCGAATCTAAGATTGAAGATATCTTAAGTCCTTAGGTTTATTGAGTCTTTGTTATTTGTTCTTCATTGTAACTCCTATCTTGATTTTTAGAAGCTGTTTTTAGGAAACCCAAAATCCGTAAACTCTCGAGTTTATGTTGTGACTAGGTTTAGACACAAGTTAAAGTCTTTGTAACTAGAGAGTTATAAAGTGGCTTGTAATAGTGTTGTTACAAGTTAGAGTGATTGAAGTCTTTATAATAGAGTTATTATAAAGTGGCTTGTGGTAAGAGTACCACAAGTTAGTCAAAGTCTTTGTAACTAGAGTCACAAAGTGGCTTGTGGTGAGAGTAACACAAGTTAGTTGAGTTGAATCCTTTGTAATAGAGTCATTACAAGGTGGCTTGTAATAGTGGTTTAAAAGTTAGTGAAGTTGAAAGCCTACAAGTGTATGTTGTGGTTTTGTCCCCTTGAGTTGGGATTTTTCCACGTAAAACTCCTCTGTGTTCTTTACTTACTACCGAGCTAGTGCAAGAACAATTAGAGAACCTGATTCCCTATACTGGTTGGCTTTATAGTCTGTTGCTTACATTGGGAACTTATAGAGAATCTGGTTCTCTATATAGTAAGGAAACTACCCTGTGTCTCAGTTAGCACTGTGGGAATTGATATAAGACCAGATCGCTATATAGTTTGGTTCATTAGTGTTTTCAGTGCAAACTCATAGAGAATCCATTTCTCTATACAGTCTGGTGGACGCTCAGTTTCTAACAATTGGTATCAGAGCAGGTTCTTTATAAAAGGTTAACACCTAGAAAGGATCTACATAGCTGCTCCACCAAACTTTGAGTAAAGTCAATGAACCAATAGACCATAAATATTTCAGAAGACAGTTAGTAAAAATGGTGGGATTCCAAAGAAAGGAAGTTCCAGCAGGAATTTCAAAGGAAATAATTGTTGTCATAAGTGTGGAAAGCCTGGACATTTTATTAATGATTGCCTTCTTCTGAAATAAGAGAAATACAAAAACAACACTGTTAAAACAGCTAAGAGGAACTCGGTCCATGTCAGGAAATTCAAAAGAAGAGATGTTGTTAAAAACATGGTGAAGCAAACTTTTGCTGCATGGGGAGACTCCTCCAGCGAATTAGAAGAGGAACCATATGTAGGTTGTAACTCTATGATGTCAATGGAAAATAAAGCAAAGGAATATGATTTATTGTTTGCATTGACGACTCAGTCGGATAAGGATGAAGAGGATGACAATGATGAGGTAACTTTCAGGGATGTTTAGAGAAATCTGATGTCCTACTCTTCAGAAAAATTGATGTCATTAGAAAATGTTCTAATTGATATATATTATAGTTTTGTTAATGATAAAGATGCCCTAATCATAGATCTAGGAGATGCTAAACAGTCTAGAGATGATTTGATTGTAGTGGTTGATGACTTGAAGAAAACCATAGAGAACCTTAGCAAAGAAAAGAATACTCTAGTAGAGAAAATTACAATTACTGAGCAAGAAATGGATGATATGGTAGTTTCCATTATATATTTAAGGGAACAAGTGGAATAAGTAACTAGAGAACACAACTTGTTGAAAAAACAAACAAAAAAATGGATGGACAACATGAGGGAGAGGAAGTGGCTAGAAAGGCTCAACTTGAGCTTGAGAGTGAGCTTAAGAAAGTTAAAAGAAATCTTGCTGTTGAGCTTAAAAAGAATAGACAACTTCAGGAGGATTTAAAAAGGGTTAAAAATAATCTTGATAAGTCTCTTAAATGGACCCGGTCCTCTGATGTAACAACATCTATGTACATGAGTAATGATGGAAACAGGCAAGGCATCGGGTTCCAAAAGGCTAAAATCTCTTATAATCCCCATAAGAAGTATGTAACTGTGGCTGATAATAGGTTGTGCACTCACTGTGGTCATTACAAGGACTCTTGTAAAGTTAAAATTCAGTCTTTGCAGGAAAAACAAAGTTTTAGTTGAAAAGAGTCGCACTGATGAGGAACTTGGTTCCCGAAAAAAAAAGTGCTTCCTGCATGGGCAAAAAGAAGTTTGATCCGCCCGTTCTATCATTATAAGGGACCCAAGATGGCTTGGGTTCTTAAGTCTAATCATTGACTTAAGTGTGCACGGAATAGTGAAAGGGAGCAGACAATAGTGGCACATGGATAGCGACTGCTCAAAGCTCATAACTGGAAGAACAAATGATTTCCTTTCACCGAAGGCCCTGCAAGGAAGGGGTATATCCTTTGAAAATGGCAAGAAGGGATACATTCTGGGAGTTTGAAGGATGGGGAATAGTATGAGTCCATTAAACAGTAAAGTACCTGGTCCTCTACGAGATTCTGCTGGGTATTTCCCAAATCTGTGACAAGGGGATCTTGGTTGTCTGAGTGCTATTAATGATAATGCTGAGCTATGGCACAGAACGCTGGGTCATGCAAGTTTCACACTGCTGAACAAATTAGTCAAGAAGGACGTGGTTCATGGTCTGCTCAAATCAAGCTTCAAGGATCACAGGGTGTGTGATACATGTGTAAAAGGAATGCAAGTTAGATCCTCTTTCAAGCCCAAAAAGGAAGTTAATATCTCAAGGCCACTTGATCTTCTCCATATGGATCTAAGTGGACCTATGGGGATGCCAAGTAGAGGAGGAAAGGGGTACATATTCTCATCAGTATGGATGATTACTCCAGATTTACATGGACGTCGTTTCTCATAACTGAAGAAGAGCTCCATCAACTTGAGAGGAACAGTATATGGAACCTGGTTCCACGACCTGCTGACAGAACTGTTATAGGAGATAGGCTACCCGTGCTTGGTGTGAAAGGTTATCAAATTTCCTTCTAGATAATGGCTTTACAAGAGGAAAAATTGACAATACTCTTTTTCTGAAGAAATCAGGAAGGAACCTACTCATTGTGCAGATCTATGTTGATGGAATCATCTTTGGAGCAACAATTGACTCCCAATGTGAGGAATGTGCATAGCTCATGGGAAGTGAGTTAGAAATGAGTATGATTGGGGAACTGAATCTCTTCTTAGATTTACAAGTGAAGCAAGAGGATGCTGAAGAGATTTGACATGGAGAAATCTAAAATCATTGACACTCCTATCGCCACAGCTACTTGTCTAGATTGGATGAACTTGGTTCCCCTATAAATCAGACCATGTATATAGGTATCATAGGGTCACTTCTGTAGCATACCAGATATTGTTTTTTAGTGTGGGTCTGTGTGCCGGATTTTAATCCAATCCAAAGGAATCTCATATGAAAGCTGCCAAGAGAATCCTAAGATATCTCAAAGAGATGCAGGACCTGGTTCTCTACTATCCCTCGGTTGATAACCTTGACCTGGTTGGATATGCTAATGCTGATTATGTTGAATATTTGGTGGATAGAAATAACACATCTGGACCAAGCACATTAATGCACGACATCACTCTTTGAGGGATATTCTGTACTATCCTTCAAGTGACAATTTTAACCTTATTGGTTATGCCGACGTTGATTATGCAGGCTATCTTGTGAACAGGAAAAGCACATCTGGAATGGCTCATTTCCTAGGATCATGTTTTATTTTATGGGGTACAAGGAAATAAAAATCAGTAGCTCTCTCAATAGCTCATCACTGTGGATCAATCAACAATTGGAAGATTTTGGTGTACCGCTTCTATGTAACAATACCAGTGCTCTCAACATAGGAAAGAACCCAGTTCAATACAAGAGAACCAAGCACATTGGTGTCAATCATCATTTTCTCAGGGACAATGTTGAAAAGATTCTGATTTGTATGAAGTTCTAGACGATGGAAGACCAGGTAGTAGAGATCTTCACCAAGGCGCTGAGCAATGAACACTTTGAAAGAAATCATCTAGAGTCGGGTTGATCAAGCTTAACAAAGGGACCTGGTCCCTCGATGATTGTCTATGTTAAGAAAGAAATGTACAATGCTAAAAAGTATTTTTCGACGACATCTAACTCAAATCTATACTGTTGTAGGCATACACATATGGAAGTTTCATGACAAAAACAAGTAAGAGTGACTTTGCACTTCTAGGAGTTTTTGCTCAAAATTTTCAAGAACCGTCACGGAACCTGGTTCCTGTGACTCAGGGTAGTATTATCTTCAATACTTATATGCCTTTTTAAGCTGCTGAAGTGTCATGTTATAGATTTTTTTTTGCCTTTCTCCTGCCTCTCCTCCTAACTTTTGAAGTCCAAAATATTAAACCTTTTGTGAACTGACTTGTTGCCCCAAAAAGGCTCTTCTCTATCCTACACCAAATAAAACCAATTCTTTTCTTCAAAACCAAAATCAACCTTGTCTCAAAATAATCATTCTTTCCAAACATGCCAGAAGTGAATCCAACTCTCTCTCTTTCCAAAAACCTAACTCCATCAGAATCAAAACCCCAAAAGTTCTTTGGTAGATTTAGATAGAAGTTTAACTGAAAGGGAACAAGGTAGATCTAATATTCTAGAAGGTGAGGCTGAAGTTGTTGTTGGATTTGTAGAAGCCTTGAAGGATGGAGAAATTGGTAAATGTGAGGACTGAATGAGGGACTTGATCCCTCAAGTCCTTCTCATGAAGTCTATTTTAATGATGATCTTTTTCTCTTTGAGTTGTATGTTTAAACGAACTACCGATCCAGTAAAAGGATTGAGAAAAGTAGGCTGATTAAAGATGAAGTGGTGTGACCTACTGATGTGATTGTGGCAGAGATAATGAAATGAAATCTTTACTTGTGAGAAAGAATTAAAAAAAAGAGGGTTGGCTGAGAAAGATGTAGCAGATGATGCGGGTAAACAGATTGAGAAGAAGAAGAGAGAGAGATGGTTGTCAGGGATAAAAAAGGTAGTGTAAGTAAGGAATCTGGTTCCCTACAGAAGCAAAAGGTTGAGCCATTAGGTTTGGAGGGAGAAGACTTTGAAGTCTTAAAAAGTATTGTAAGGCAGAGTGTTGACTCTGATATTGCTAAAAAAAAGAAGGAACTTCTTGACATTGTTGAGTTCTAAAAATAGAATCACCTCTTTGTTCCTCCAAGTCCCAATGTTTCTAAAGAAAAAGTAAAAACTTCTATGTTTTACGTGATACTATGATGCTATATGTGCATGGGACTGAGTCTATTCTTGATGAGACAAAGCTTGGGGAGACGCGTGATGATCTGATTGATGGCTAAACATACTCAGATAGGTTGAGAACCTGGTCCTCGAGGACCCTTGGCAGAATAGAATGCTAAGTTGAAGGGTGAGAAAAAATGAAGGATTGAGGAAATAGGTGGAGGAACTGAGTGAGCAAGTGATCATTGATCAAATGAGAGTAAATAAACGAATGGACGAGCTCATCAAGGCCTTAACCCCTTACTTCTCCTCCTGCCAAGTGATCCATGTCTTTCACTCCTTCTAAATTTCCTTAAATTCTTATCCTCTTTTTATCCCTATATTTGATGACATTGGTACTTTAGTTGTTTAAATAATCATATTATGTATTGTTGAAGCTATTGTGCTTTTATTATAACTACTCCATTATGGGCAATCACTCTATTTTGTGCACTGACATTCACTTGTTATTCTTGTTATTATTTATGCTGTGTTGCCCAAGTGGCCTGAGTTAATGTTGTTGAACTTCTTTTTAGTTGTGTTTCTTCTGTTATTCTTTTCGATGATGCCAAAAAGGGGAAGTTATATAGGTGTCAACATGGGGGATGAACATAATCGAATTGATATGTTGTGTTGAGCATGAAAGATGGCTCTGCTTCGCAGGGGGAACGTTGCTGATAGCTCTGCTTCGCAGGGGAGCGTGCTGATAATATGTTGATTCTAGGTCTGATCCGCAGGGAAACATGTGAAGAATCTGGTTCTCAAGAGAAATATTAATTTTGGGTTTGTCATTATCAAAAAGGGAGAAATTGCTCTAAGTTACACTATGTCATGTTTTGATGATGACAAATGTTCTCAATGTACTGAGTACGGACCAAATGTGATCAGTGCAGATAAGGAACCAGATTCTCAAGGGGAATAATTCTGGGTTTGTCATTCATCAAAAAGGGGAAAATTGAAAATTTATGGTACTTTAAGTTTTGATGATTTGCAGAACAGTCTTGAGGAAACAGTTGTGATCAGCTCCTTAGGTTCGGTTCTCATGGGGAATATGGCTGATTCTTAGGGGGGATAGTGTAGAGATCTGGTTCTTAAGGGGAATATCAATTCTAAGTTTGTCGTCATCAAAAAGGGAGTAATTGATAGGTTACAAGTACCTTAGACATAAGTACTTTAATTTATATTTTGAGGATCTAACAAACTTACCATCCAGAACCAAATAGGGAACCTGTTACACACCACAAAGTTCTAGGTTAGGATCCTGCACGGGATAAAAATCAACTCTTCAGAGAGGAAGGATTAGCTGAGGAAACAGGTCCCTACCAGTTCCCGAGGAGACTGTATGAAGTCAACTCTCCAGCAGGAAAGTTGTTGCTTGCACACGCTACTGCATAGGAACAGTGCAGCAGTCAACTTTCTATAGAAGGCTTTTTACCTACCTTGCTTACATCATTGTAAGTGTTGTCACACACTTATAAATACAATCAAGGAAGGTAAAATAACTTACTTCATGAGAGAACCAGATAAAGGACCTGAAGCATGCCTGGTACAATCACTCAAGTTAATCGACTCAAGATAATCTGGGCAGTGTGCCTTTAGATTCACAGGAACCAGATTAGGGACCTTATACCTTGGTGCTCCCCTGACAGAAGTATAGGTCAACTGTACAGCTGGAAAGCAACTGCAAAAAGTGACTGCCTGCAGCAGTGCAGCAGACAGTGCAACAGTCACTTCCTATTAAGAAGAGGCATGTACTAACCAAGATTTGACATCACTAAGGTGATGTCTTTTGTAGTATAAACCTTATGCAAGGCACAAGATTCAAGATTCAAGGCTTGCAAAATTAGAAACGAAAATATTCTCTCAAGTGAAAGAACAACCTCTCTCAAGAACAAAGCTGGTTCAACCTCAATGACCGGATCCAAGATTAAAGATATATTAAGTCCTTAGGCTTGTTGAGTCTTTGTTATTTGTTCTTCATTGTAGCTCTTATATTGTTTCTAGAAGCTGGTTTTAGGAAACCCAAAATCCGTAAACTCTCGAGTTTATGTTGTGATTAGGTTTAGTCATAAGTTAAAGTCTTTATAACTACAGAGTTATAAAGTGGCTTGTAATTTATTACAAGTTAGAGTGATTAAAGTCTTTGTAATAGAGTTATTACAAAGTAGCTTGTGGTGAGAGTATCACAAGTTATTCAAAGTCTTTGTAACTAGAGAGTCACAAAGTGGCTTGTGGTGAGAGTACCACAAGTTAGTTGAGTTGAATCCTTTGTAATAGAGTCATTACAAAGTGACTTGTAATAGGGGTTTACAAGTTAGTGAAGTTGTAAGCCTACAAGTATAGGTCGTGGTTTTTGTCCCCTTGAATTGGGGGTTTTCCACGTAAAAATCCTTTGTGTTCTTTACTTACTGTCGAGCTACTGCGAGAACAATTAGAGAACCGGATTCCCTATACTGGTTGTCTTTACAGTCTGTTGCTTATAGTGGGAACTTATAGAGAATATGGTTCTCTATACACTAGGGAACTTACCCTATGTCTCAGTTAGCACTATGGGAACTAATATAGGACCAGATCGCTATACAGTTTGGTTCATTAGTGTTTTCAATGCAAACTCATAGAGAACCCGTTTCTCTATACATTCTAGTGGACACTCAGTTTCTAACAATAATGGTGGTTAAGATTAATTAATTAGTTAGTTAGTTGTAACTAACTTATCTTAGAATAGAGTTAGTGTAACTCAAGTTAGCTTTAGTTTTAACTCTAGTTAAGGAGTAGAGCTGGTTTATATATTTGCATGTATAGATACTATAAAGAGTTTAATTCAATATTGATTCATCTTCTTCCTTCTCTGGAATATTGAATCACACTTCTTTTCTCTAACCTAGATCTTCAGCTCATCATCCATGGCAGACCTCCATGGTTAGCCGATTTCATCAGTAATTTCAAACTTTGAAAAGCTAGATTGTTAGAGGAAAAATGTCACGATCCAAAATCCACTAAGGGTAGCGATGGCGTCGGATACTGCTGTCAGACAAGCCAACCAAATTACTTGATAAAGTTCTCATTTTTAACAATCTTGAAAACTAAGATTTTCCTTCAATTTTTCATAAATAAAAAAATAATTGCTTCAATTCAAATTAAATAAGAAAGAAATTAATACAAAATATTTCAAAACCATCCCAGAACCCGGTGTCACGAGTGCATGAGCATTTACCATGAAGGAAATAAAATACAACATCCATCTGGAATACAGCAGACAGAAAGTAAATACAATTTACTAGAAGGGACTATACTAGTTGTGGGCTGCCTCGAAAAATGCAACTCACCTAGTCCCCAAATCATCCGTGCTGCTACGCCCACTAGAGTTACATATGCCTGTGCAATAAAAATGCATAGAAGTGTAGTATGAGTACGAAAATAACGTGTACTCAATGAGTATCCCGTCTAATCTCAAAGAAGTAGGGATGACATGGTCGACTTCGACACTTACTAGTGGTCCAATAATGATATCAATAATACATTAAATCGTGAATTTATATAAACATGATTTTAATCCAATAGAAGAAAACATGTAAACAATTATTTCTTTTTATAGGAAATTTCCAAAATTCCTTTTCATTATTATCCAAATATTCTCAAGTCATGAAGAGGCAATAACAACTTTAAAAAATTCGAGGTAGCAATACAAGCATGCGCAAATCATATTGAGGCGTACGACCCGCTCCAACAGAAAATAAACTGTGCACTGCCGAGGGTCAAACGACGCGAACTATAGATGCATCTATTGAATCTGCCGAGGCGTTCGGCCCGCTCCAGAAAAAACACATAACAGTCAATCAAGAAGTCCATACGGAGTAATTGTCCAATAAAAATAAATCCTCTTTTAACCATTTAAGAAAAGAAGTTTTATCTGTTTAGAAATTCATTTACTAATTCGATGTGATTTAAGCAATTCAAGCTATCAATAGGTTCACAAGTAATCCAAGTATAGCATGCTTTGGGGTCATAACTACCCGGACAATAGTAGAATAGTAGCTACGCACGGACTTTTGTCATCTCGTGCACACGTAGCCCCCACAATTAGGAGCACATAACCAATTATTTCACCTATGGAGACAATTTTCTCTTACAAGGTTAGAAATGAGACTCACCTCGCTCCGAAATTTCCATAACCGGCTTCCAAGCCCTTCTAACGACTCCAATTGATGCATAATGCCCCAAAACTATTCAAACAATGGGCAAACCAATAAGAATTCACTCTAATACTTGTAATAATTCAAATTATATAAGTTCCCAACTCCGCTCGAAAAGTTGACCAAAATGCACTCAGGCCCACGTGCCCGGATTCCGAAATTTCTCGAAGATAAATTCTACCCATAGCTTTACTAAGTCAAATATACAATTTGCTCAAATTTTCACGCTCAAATTCAAGGTAAAAGTCCAAAATTCCAAGTTCTAGGTCTTCCCCAAAAATCCCAAATTTATCTATTTTTTCATGTCTAAATCCATGTAAGATCACATATTTAACTCAAAAATAGGAAGAAATCACTTACCTAGTGTTGCTTGGTGAAAATCTTTCCTTGAGCTCTCCAAAATAGTCCAAGCCAAATGAAAGAAATGAAAGAAATGGGCTAAAACTCGTGTTTAAAACAATCTGCCCAGTCTTCATCGAGTTGTACCTTACGCTGTGCAGGTTGTACATCCTATTACCATTTTCCCTTGTTGTACACTTTTTATTGAAATGCCCATAATTGCTTGTAGAAATATTCAAATGACAAACAGTTTGAATATTTAGAAACTAGATTCAAAGATCTTTCATTTTATAGGTTGTACACTATATAACTCTTTATATATTCCGAGATATGAGCTTCTAAAGTAGGCTCCATGCATCAGAAAATTCTATCGAAACTGCTCTACCAGCCATTTTGAATCGATCTTAACTTTTTGATAAAATATCCAAATCATGAATGGTTTAAATTTCTGGAAACTAGAATGCAAGGGAAACAACTTTTATGTTTTTTACAAATTTTCATATTCTTTATAGATTTCGAGATATAAGCTTCCAAAGTAGCCTCCTCGATTGCACCATTGCTGTCCAAAACAGCAGTTGCAACAGATTTTCAGTAGCTTTAAAGTTCCAAAATCGATCCGTTAGCCTTCCGAAATCCACCAGAGACCCTCGGGACTCCAACTATTATACCACATGTCCCAAAATACAATAGAAACTTAGTCGAGGCTTTAAATCACATCAAATAACATCAAAATCATGAATCGTACTTCAATCCAAACTTTATGAACTTTGAAATTTCAAACTTCTACATTCGATGCCGAAACCTGTCAAATCACGTCTGATTGACCTCAAATTTTGCAAACAAGTCATACTTGACATTACAGACATGCTCCAACTTTCAGAATTGGAATCTGACCCCGATATCAAAAATTCAAACTCTCGGTCAAACTTCTCAAAAACCTTCAAATTTCTATCTTTAGCCAAATGACTTCAAAATGACCTACGGACCTTCGAATTCACTTCCGATCGCGCTCCCAACTCTAGAATCGCCATACGGAGCTATTCCCAGACTCGGAATCCCAAACGAACATTGATAACCCTAAAATGCACTTCCACCCAAACTTATGAAATTCCTTCAAAATGTTAACTTCCACAATAGGTGCCAAAACGTTCCCGGGTCTTCCAAAACCCGATCCGGACATACGCCTAAGTCCGAAATCATCATACAAACCTACTGGAACCTTCGAATCCTGATTCTGAGGTCGTTTACTCAAAAATCCAATCTTAGTCAATTCTTTCAACTTAAAGCTTCTAAAATAAGAATTCTCTTTCCAAATCGACTCTAAACTTCCCGAAATTCAGTTCCGACCACGCGTACAAGTCATAATACTTGAAGTGAAGCTACTCATGGCCTCAAACTAATGAACGACGCGCTAGAGCTCAAAATGACCGATGGAGTTGTTACATTCTCTCCCACTTAAACGTACGTTCGTCCTCGAACGTGCTAAGAGTTGCGCTGGGGTTGTCCGAAATCACTGTTTAACACTTCGAGCACCTACCCGTGCTAACACAACTTAGCTGGGCACCCTAGCTCAATAAATCTGAAGATATCCTTTTTCACTTAAGCGAATAAGCATTAGAGCCCAATTCCTACATCCGAAATTCTCTGCCAGGCCTGCTCCAATGTACGCCCACCGTACCAATAACTACACGCAACACCAAAACATGACTGCATACCTTAGCTGAATTCACAACTTGCACCCCTTTACTCACATGACCAAAATAACATTCTCTGATTAAATTAATCAAAACTTCACGAATCTGATGCTCCCGTTGCACCTCATGACCTACCTAGGTCTTGCTCTAATTCTTACAACATTGCCATGATGGAAGAGATGTGTAGAAATTCATAACCAACTGTCGGATCAATAAATCATTAGGTCTATAATCCTGATAAGAACCATCACCTCATTCTGAACCAAATAATAGTCTTAGCTCCATAATATACTTCATATAGTCAGATTGAACTGATCCTAAATCTAATGATCTTGTCTTACCCAGTACGAACTGCTCAGGCAATAAGCCACTCCGAACATAATCAGAAGTCCCATATGATGCCACAATGTGCCAATAGGCTACCAATTCGAATACGATACAAAAAGAAAATGAACTCTGGAAGGAACTACCTAACTCACACACCAATATAGACTTTCCTTAGAAAATAGGAAGCAAGGCATACAAAATAATATATAGAAAACTATACTCAACATCACACTGTTGTGGCACGCAACCCGATCCAAATAACATACCCATGGCGGCGTTCCACCAGATCCACACATAACATACTTATGGCGGCGTGCCACCCGATCCACACATAACATACCCATGGCGGCGTGCCACCCGATCCACATATAACACTCACCTAAGGAGATGCACATCGAGCTAAATTGCTCATTACAATAAAATACCAAATTTTGGTCACAAGCACGCTAGGTGCATAATACCATCCCTGAGGGAACATATAGCGCTATAAGCTACAAAACTCAAGCACAACTGAGGTGCGATATACAATCTAAATCTCAAGAGCCATTTTGCTCATAATATATCATTTCTATGCGAATCCTCAACACATAAGCAATTTCTCAATCCGTCTCATAACTCACATGGCGCAATGTATCACTACATGAAATATATGACAATGAAATAACACCCTGACTACGCATTCATAAGGAGCGCATTACTGAAATGGACACGTTTGGCCTGATATAGAGCCCATATTCACATTTGAATCCATCCACCGACCTCAAGATGATTCTGGTCGCACTGACTAGGCTAATAACCTTTCCAAGGTCCAAAATAACTCACATTTCTTTCATAACGCATAAGAACAACCATCATAACTAGAGAAATCCTCCGCAGTCTAGAACTTAATAGACTGAGTGCCCTCCAGGCATATATTATCATAACCTTCATATTTGATTTAAGTCTTTAATCAATCAAGTGACTACCTGCCACACCTATACAATCTTCCTGTGGGACACTCCCACAACCTACCATAACAAATAACTGGGTCGTACCTCCAAACCACCGGCCGCACTAATGCAGAAAAATGATCAAGAATCATTAACCAGAATGTAACGCCTTTTCACAAAACACCAATCTCTGGTGATGCTCAAGACAATACCAACTTACCTTAAACCTCGAATCAACTTTCCTGCTCATCCAAGCTCGTGACATCCTTGTCAACACCGAACTTTTACCTTGATCTTCATTTCAGATTCCATACCACTCACTGCACCTAACATGCCAACTCAACCAGGGCTAACCATTCTATCTTTTTCCAATTTATCCTTGATTGCCTTAGAAATAATAATAACTCCATTCAACACATAACACATTCCATATGCACTCGTCCCGAGTGACCTTGAATCACGAGACCAAGCTATCTCAAATCCCACAAACCATTTCGTACTTCCCAATTGCTACATCGCAAGACAAAACATCATAGAACATTTTGTGCTTCTTCTCATAGGCTATTACCAAGCTTAGTTCTTAACCGTACCTATAGGCTCGAAACCATTAGGCACCACACTTTACCTCTTTGAATACACTAGGCCGTTGCTGAGAGCCGCCCGCTCTAACTTGGCCTGAATATAATCAACTCCATGATTCTTCTAGCACAAGCATACCTTCTCGATGGAGCACCCGACAGAATCACTTCCCAAGTCTGAACATGGGCCAATAAGGCCAACGATAGCACACATTTAATAATTCCTTTGCACAAATTACCACTTATGTTCTTTTTCCGTAGCTGAAATAACCCATCAATATGCTAATCACCAGAAACTTCGCAAGTAGTTAACCATGCAACCCAATCATAGACGGTGGGACTCTCCCACTTAGCTCGAAGCCACTATTACATAACTCTGGAGTTTACCAGGATTCTTAATCTCTTATTGACATAACCTTGCGCAATCATCCGCCAAAATTCTCGATCTCTTACTGTAGAAACCCCCTTTTTATACTCTGAATCATTAACATCATTTGCACGATCGATCCCTTCGTTGTATAACCAATAAAATTCTTTGTAGAAGCCTCTCCAACCACGCGACCGATAACCTGCTCACATGAATAACCCACCTGTAGAAATCACTCCCAGACATCTTGTAATGCTGCTGCATTGGGTATAATCACTACGACATCAATAACCCATTCTGGGTCCGAGCTCACTCTCCAGCTGCACAAGTCCATTTACCCCCCGTGGACATCAATTAAATATGCGGCAATATTATTCCAATTTAAAGTTATGTTGTATCCTTCTTCATTTAGGAAGCTCCTTCCCGTTATATCAAATCTCCTGTCGCATAATATCCCATACTTCTAATTAATCCGTAGGCCCAAACCATCAATCATTAAAATTCCCAAATCACTCAAAACTCTTCCACTTTGGCGAAACTCACCCCTTTAGTAGACTACTCGACCTTGATCTCTTATACTCGGCCTTCTAGAAATTTTAGCCACCGCCTGACACTTCCCACATGTCTTTCTCATCCTTTGTTGCTCAGTTGTTGCCTTAATAAAAATCTATCCTCGTAGCACTTGTACCCACCATTGCTACTAACTTGAAACCTTTCTGAAGATCATCTTTCTCGAGTCGTCGACATTAGAAACACAGATTCAATCCTGAACTACCGCACCCTGTGATATCTGACATCCACATTTTCAATACTATTTAAAACTAGCTTGCCCCAAAGGCGAATTGAAGAAAACCAGTACACCGGCAACTTAACATATTCAATTGAGGACAATGATACCACGCCGCCGATGAAAACTCCACCACACTTGAAAATACACCGTCTCGTAACCTCATCGTCCCAAACCTGAAAATTCTCAACCTGATTGCCTTTCCTCTACCTGGAATAAAATACTGAATCTCTAGATCATGCACTGAGTAAACCTCCCTTCAAGTCATTCACTGCCCCGACACGTATGCAAACATCCTACCATCGTATAAATACTGCAGAATAATCGTTCACAAGCATCATGGCAACTGGTGCCTAGCCTTAAAGCTCTCAAAAATACCGCTACTGAGTTGAAATAATAGAATATCCTTCCACAAGGTAACGATAATAGTCCCATAACTATACCGGGAGAAACATCCCGCACCACATCTGTAGTACCATTACAATTCTTCATCTCTCGATTTACAACAAGCGATTCACGTCGCCTAAGATTGATAGGAAGGAAACAAAAGCATAAGCCTCAAGGAATCAAATCGCACGATGAGGAATCAAGAAGGGAAGTACTCCTAACAGCCCTGTAGCCTCCCGAAGATAAGTACAGACATCTTTGTACCGATCCGCGAGACTCTACTAGACTTGCTCATGACTCGTGAGACGTACGGGAACCTAGAGTTTCGATACCATGTTATCACGACCCAAAATCCACTGAGGGTCGCGATGGCGCCGGACACTGCTGTCATGCAAGCCAACCAAATTACTTGATGAAGTTCTCATTTTTAACAATCTTGAAAACTAAGATTTTCCTTCAATTTTTCATAAATAAAAAATATAACTGCTTCAATTCAAATTAAATAATAAAGAAATTAATACAAAATATTTCAAAACATCCCAGAATCCGGTGTCACGAGTGCATGACCATTTACTAAGAAGGAAATAAAATACAACATCCGTCCGGAATACAACGGACAGAAAGTAAATACAATTTACTAGAAGGGACTATACTAGCTGCGGACCGCCTCGAATAATGCAACTCACCTAGTCCCCCAGTCATCCGTGCTGCTACGCCCAGTAGGCCACTAGAGTTACATATAATTGTGCAACAAAAGCGCACAGAAGTGTCGTATGAGTACGAAAACAACATGTACTCAATGAGTATCATGTCTAATCTCGAAGAAGTAGAGACGAGATGGTCGACTTCGACATTTACTAGTGGTCCAATAATGATGTCAATAATACATTAAATCGTGGACTTATATAAACATGATTTTAATCTAATAGAAGAAAACAAGTAAACAATTATTTATTTTTATAGGAAATTTCCAAAATTTCTCTTTATTATTATCCAAATATTCTCAAGCCATGAAGAGGCATTAACAACTTTAATAAATTCGAGGTAGCAATACAAGCATGCGCAAATCATGCAGAGGTGTACGACCCGCTCCAATAGAAAATAAAATGTGCACTGCCGAGGGTCGAACGACGTGAACCATAGATGCACCTATTTAATCTTCTGAGGCGTTCGGCCCGCTCCAAATAAATAAAAATATAGATAGTCAATCAAGAAGTCCACACAAAGTAATTATCCAATGAAAATAAATCCTCTTTTAACCATTTAAGAAAAGAAGAAGTTTCATCTGTTTAGAAATTTATTTACTAATTCGACGTGATTTAAGCAATTCAAGCTATCAATAGGTTCACATGTAATCCAAGTATAACATGCTTTGGGGGTCCTAACTACCAGGACTATAGCATAATAGTAGCTACGCACGGACTCTCGTCACCTCGTGCGTACGTAGCCCCCATAATTAGGAGCACATAACCAACTATTTCATCTATGGGGACAATTCCCTCTTACAAGGCTAGAAAGGAGACTCACCTCGCTTCGAAATTTCCATAACCGGCTTCCAATCCCTTCCAACGACTCCAATTGATGCATAACGCCCCAAAATTATTCAAATAACGGGAAAACCAATAAAAATTCACTCTAATATTTGTAACAATTCAAATTATATAAGTTCCCAACTCCGCTCAAAAATTTAACCAAAATGTCCCCGGGCCCACGTGCCCGGATTTTGAAATTTCTCGAAGATAAATTCTACCCATAGCTTTAGTAAGTCAAATATACAATTTGCTCAAATTTTCATGCTCAAATTCAAGGTAAAAGTCCAAAATTCCAAGTTCTGGGTCTTCCCAAAAAATCCCAAATTTATCTAATTTTTCATGTCTAAATCCATGTAAGATCACATATTTAACTCAAAAATAGGAAGAAATCATTTACCTAGTGTTGCTTGGTGAAACTCCCTCCTTGAGTTCTCCAAAATAGTCCAAGCCAAATGAAAGAAATGGGCTAAAACTCGTGTTGTACATCCTATTACCATTTTCCCTTACTGTAGACCTTTTATTGAAACGCCCATAACTCCTTGAGAAAATATTCAAATGACAAACGGTTTGAAGATTTAGAAACTATATTCAAAGATATTTCATTTGATAGGTTATACACCATATAACTCTTTATATATCCCGAGATATGAGCTTCTAAATTAGGTTCCATGCATCAGAAAATTCTATCGAAACTGCTCTACCAGCCATTTTGAATCGATCATAACTTTTTTATAAAATGTCCAAATTATGAATGGTTTAACTTTATATAAACTAGAATGCAAGGGAAACAACTTTTATGTTTTAAAAATTTTCAGATTCTTTATAGATTTCGATATATAAGCTTCCAAAGTAGCCTCCTCGATTGCACCATTGCTGTCCAAAACAGCATTTGCAGCAGATTTTCAGCAGCTTTAAAGTTCCGAAATCGATCCGTTAGCCTTCCGAAATCCACCCGAGACCCTCGGGACTCCAATCAATTATACCAACATATTCCAAAATACAATACAAACTTAGCCGAGGCTTTAAATCACATCAAACAACGTCAAAATCATGAATCGTACTTCAATCCAAACTTTATGAACTTTGAAATTTCAAACTTCTACATTCGATGCCGAAATCTGT